>NW_010587520.1:0-38416 GCF_000705375.1 Tinamus guttatus | reverse complement strand
AGGAAATTTGTAAGAGATGAAGATACTTGACATACCCAAAGGACATTATGTTAGTGAAGTATATACAGCTATAAGCACCTACTGGGTGTCAGCATATCACCTACAAAATGACTAGTATTATCAGGACTGTTCTCTACGCCTTGTTATCTCCTTAAAAATTAAACACAGGTGACTTGCTAGTTACCCACAATGTGGATATACTTGTAAAAAATGGAATGAATGAAAAAATAATCAGCAACCATTAAGCTGCAATAGCTGCCATCAGCGTGGCATCTTCATAAGGCAAACTGACAATACAGTTAAATTTTAAAAAAGATCACATAGCAGAACACAAAATGTTATACCCATCATCTAGTCCCTGAAAAGACTAAGAATGATAGTATTATTAAACAACATCTGTCAGTGACTTACCAAGTCTGCATCCTTTTTAGTTACTTAGTAAAGCCTCATAAAATCTTTGAGAGTTTGAGGAAGAAAAAAGCAATCTAATCTTATGCAAATTAAAGCAGGAAGTGCTAGTACTATGGAATTGTACTATTTAATTCAGCAGTTATTGGTAGAACAACAAAGAGCCACAGACTGGGATCATATAATTCAGCTTTAGGTAAAACTTGACCAACAATTATAGTAGAGAATTGTTACTATAGTAATTCCTCTGGACTACACCTCCTTCTTCCCTGTTGGACTTGTTTAACAGAGCTGTAACCACCCACACTATGCACCTTGTAATACTCAGTTTTTTCCCTTCATTTCCTTCACCTGCAGTTTCCAACTCTAATTAGAACTGAATCTGAATCACCTGTGTTGCTTAGATTGCTTACACCTGTCTTTAAGAGGGACAGGCTACATGCTGAGTTGCAGATGTATTTTTTTTTTATCTAGTGAATGTTGTAGATGCTGAAAACCTGGTCTTATGTAAGAGCATGTTTATATGGTAAGAAGGTTGTTCTCTTGCTTTGCTGATATTGGCTAAAAGGGAAGTGTAAAACTGTAAAAATATAGGCTACTCCCCAGCAAATTAAAAGGCCTAGTTTAAATTACAATGTGCTTAAAGGACAGGCCCATGCTCTGAGCAGTTGCTCTGGAGTTTGAGCAGGGGCAGGTGGTGTGCAGTGACAGGGAGGTGGATGCGTGACCCTGCTGGGCAGGGGTTACTCCAGAAGCTGGACCTGTGTGGCATCACCAGTGTTTGGGTTCAAATTGCCGCTTTAAAATTTCTTTCTTCCTTTGTTTTGAACAGATCATGGAGGGCATTGTGATTCTACTGAACTGGTATGAAATACAAGATTTTTTTTCATGTTCTTATTTTCTCATGTTGTCTGGATATGTATTTGGAAGGAAAGCCTCTAGTTGTAGGAGTGTCAGGGGGGATCCTAGTTTGCTCCTAGTCCTACTTGCTGCATTGCCAGTCTGCTGTTCCCCCCGCCGCCAACTGTGTGAGATGAAAGTTGGATGTTGTTCCTTGGATAGATAGTGTTGTGATGTGCATAGGAGGGAGTCGACCCTGTGCCCTTGGCAAACCTCCAGGACTCTCCTGGCAGTTCTCCAGCATATTTCAGAGTGCTTTGGGGATTTCAAGGAGCTTTATATTTACCTTCAATCTCAATCCTTCAATTCCTTTCTTACCTTCAATTCTCTCTTTTTTGACCAGAGATGTGGCAAATAGGACTTTAAGGAGTTCCAATATCCCACTGCCACCTCATAAGGAGACAGCGCATGGAATACTGGGTTTTGATACTTCCAGTTTTGATGGACTACCTCTACGAGAGACAAGTAGATCCTAACTATGGAGGTAATTGAAACTTTTCTCAGGTAGGATTCCTAATACAGCAATGCACAACTACACAAATTAAGTCTCTGAAGCTTGATGAAATCAATCTTTCAACCGTTTATGAAATTGCTGCTTGCCTCAAAAATCTATGAAGCCATGAAAGGCCTCTGACCTGATGTAATTTTCCCTTGGCCCAGAACAAGAAGGGAATGAGGTCTTGGCAAAAAGAAGAGAGAGAGAGCCTTGGAAACTTTTCTGCCCGGTATTTATCTTGGAGAGACAAGTAGATCCTAACTATGGAGGTAATTGAAACTTTTCTCAGGTAGGATTCCTAATACAGCAATGCACAACTACACAACTGATATCTCTGAAGCTTGATGTAATCAATCTTTCAACTGTTTATGAAATTGCTGCTTGTCTCAGCATGTGAGAAAAATCTATGAAGCCATGAAAGGCCTCTGACCTGATGTAATTTTCCCTTGGCCCAGAACAAGAAGGGAATGAGGTCTTGGCAAAAAGAAGAGAGAGAGAGAGGGGGGAGAAGGAGAAAAAAAAAAAAAAGACAGTACAGAGTGAGTCCAGATTCAACAGATTTCCTACTAAATGGGAATTTGGCTTAGGAGATGTTCATGTCTCAGTATGGCTGTAGGTCATCTAAATACTTATAGGTCATGTGCTTCGAGCAAGATACTCGAGGTTATAAATTGAGTTCTTGGTCATATTTGTCCACAAAGGGTTTAAAGGATTGTCCTATACCAAGTATATTTCAGTGAAATAATTCCGAATATGAGAGTGATAAGGGCTTCGTACAAAGCTAATTTACGATGTCAAAGAGATGCAGACCATCAAATGATGAGGATCCTGCAGCATTATAGTTGCCAAAAGTAAAAACCACTTTTCTACTGTGCATTTTGGAAACTAAGTCCATTTTCTTCCACATACCAAGGGCCCGATATGACTTTTGTCATCTCTTTTGGCTAAAAGTCCTATAGCCTTACTGCAGCCCTAGGGATATTAGAACTCCTGCCTTGGCCAGTCCAATCCTATCAATGCTTCCTTGCCTTTAACCTTTTCCAAGGACTGACTTGCCAGCATTTCTAATTTCCCTGGGATTACTGAGTGTTTACTTGTGTTTAACTGCTAGCGCAGTGATTATCCTGGCAATAAGGGAAAATCTGTCCCTGCTGCCTTTTTTTTTTATGTAAAACTTGATTCTTTGAAGAAGTGCTTTGAGATCTCTGGATTAAAGGGGTTACAGAAAAACAAAGTTTGATTATAGTCCTTATCTGCCTTCCTTTTAAATTCCACATTGTGGAGTAATTTCTTGGAAACCTGAGCAAAACCTTCATATGGCAGCTTCAGTCTTTTTCTTTCTACTATTGCTGTTGTAAAAGATTATGTTCATACATATGTGGATTTTTTTTTTCCTTTCTGTATCTTTGACTCACATCAGTCTCCGCTGAGCTCAAGAAGTAATATTTATTAGAAGTTGAATCAGCAGGGGAGTATACCCAGGTTTAGAGGTGTGCAGCAATAGTGTATTTGTACTGCTTTGACAGAGCAGCAAATTAAAAGATGTGGGGGGAAAAAAAGAAATTTAAAACATTCAGCACTTTTAATATCGGTTCAGTATGAAAACTAAGCAATCTGAATGTTGTTTTGAGTGCTATAGTTAATAGCTGTTACATTTACATAGCACTGTTCATCCTGAAGCGCTTCCATGAATATACACGATATACACAGGAGTTACTAGTTATGTCTGGAATGCAGAGGTGATGGAGGGACTTCCTGCAGTGCAGAAGGAGGACATATTTTCCTTTCAGGGCCATAATTTCAGCCCTTTCAGAAAAAGACTCTGACATTTGACTTAAAGGAAGGCCTTTTGGAAACCTTGTGCTTAATGGGGGCTCAGATTGGTAGGATTTTGTTAGTGCTGTTTATTTTCTTATTTTATATTAGGAAAAATCAGTGGGAGGGAGAATCTCATCCTAAAGTCATTCTGCACGATACTGACTTCATCATTCACAGAAGCATGAAGAACTGTGTAAATATTGCAGTAAACATCTGGGCTATGTTTCCGTAAACGCTCAGTTAGCATTAGCTCACAAGAAAATGGGTGTGAATTACTGTTTATCACTGTGTGTGTTTTGACTAATCAGAGATTTACAAACTTAGCTTATATGATCAAAAAACACAGGACTATGGAGCCAACTGTGATACTAGATCTCCTTCTTGCATAAGAGGCAGCAGTAGGTAAGATGGTACATCTAGGAAGATCCAGTTGGTCCTCTAATCTTCCTTGTATACAACAAGAAACAATAAGAATTTAACATTTTCAGGAGGGAAATGCGAAACCTCAAAAAATCCCATGGGCAAGAGAAGGAGAGGACAAAAAGATTCATGAATCTCACATGGAACTTCTTAAGTAAAATAATTGAGATTAATTTGATGTTTTGCACTTACCTTGCAAGCCTGCAAGGGGTCTCTACAAATCCTCTTCATAACAGCATTATAGCAGCAGTACAGCATAGCCAGCCTCTTTAAGAAAGAATTATGAATCGGGCTCCCTGAAAGAGATATAAAAAATAAGACATATTTCGTAGCTTCTTTGGTGAGTTTATGTGATCTCAGATAAGAGTTTGCACTGGGAATGGTGAGTGAAATCATTCAATATAGCAAATATCACAGTCTCAAGAATTCTCCAAGCTTTATGAATACTGTGGTTGTTAAACATGACAATATAGTCTTGCAGATCTGCCAGGCCTCTTCTTTCATGGGACCAACCACAGCATAAAGCAACCCAGACCGTTCCTAGGAGGAGGATGAAAATGAACAATAACTTTTAATCTTACTGTGCCAAAAATCCTTGCCTTGCCCTTGTCATCACTGAAGTTTAACCTGTTACTCTTTACCTTGATTTATGCCTTCTCTGTGCTAAGAACGTAGCTTGTGAACGTCTAGCTCTAAGGTGCAGATGGAAAAACAAATCATGACACAATCTCAGGTTTGTTTATTTTTCATTTGCAAGCTCTATGTCAATGACATGTGAGTTTTCTGAGGTCGTGAGTTTGGCAGTCTTTCATCAAAGAAAAAAAAATCTGAAAAACAGATGAATGTTTTCTTCAGGCTTTTTTTTTTTTCCCTCCTTCTGTCTCTGAGTGTTGTTTAATTACATTACTCATCTCCATACAAGTCATATAGATGATCTCTGGTCTTTCAGGAATAAATAACAACCAAGAGGCAACAGTTAAAGTGTGCCCTGATCAATGTGCGTGTTAATCTGTAGCTGGCTATTTTATCATTGTGAGCATAAACACCTGCAGGTAGAGTCACATAATCAAGATCCAAGTGAGTTTTCCTGTGCCAGGGAAATTGCTGCATATAGAAAATATACTAGGATTGATCCTTTAAATTGCCATAAATTCCATTACATTTCAGGGGAGATAATGACATCATGAAATTGGGTTAGATACAGCATAGGGAGAGATAGCAATCTTATCACCGGAGCCTGAATAGTTTCATTTGAACCCATTTATCATTCTCATTACAATCACTATAATGAGAAAGTAGCTCTAAGCTTTCTTGTCAGCCTGAACCGTAGAGCATCTATGAAAAGCAAGGAGGAAAGCTCCTGCAATGCTGCCTCTGTTTGCACTGACTCTTCTGCCATTTGTCCCTGCATCAGGAGCACACAGATACTGGGAGGGAGAGGGGAAGGGCACTGCAGCCAGTGTCTGTCCTAGCTCCATGTTCAGCATGGTTCACATGTGCAAAGTGGGTAGGTTTAGTCCTAGGGAGAGGAAATGTGCTGGTGCGGATTGGTAACGAACCAAACAAAGGGTGCAGAGTATCACAACTGGAGGTCACAGGTGTTTATTTTCCCCCTCATTACATCTTCTGAAAGTGTCGTGCTGGTGAAAAAAGGTGAGCAGAAGGCAACAGAGTATCGCCTTTGCAAAGCTCTGGTATGGGAAGTAGTGTGTTCACAGGGTTTACAAAGAAGGAATTTTCCTGTGGGAAGTGGGAAATGTCAAAATCTGTATGGCATCAATGAACTCTGTAAAAATAGGAAGAAATATAAACTGAAACATAGAATTTAAGGCTATGTTAGAGTAAGGTAGTAGGCACATCAGAAAGGGACCTCAAAGAACTTGACTCTCAGTCATCCCAGGGAAGTACTTTAAGTTGCTTGGATCTTACTGAATGTGAATTTGCCAGGCTTAAGAGACTTTCATGTTCTCAAGAAAGCTGTATTTGTTGGAAAATAGCTCAGAAATGAACAGGTATCCTTCTAAGTGCCTTGAGTTAGTGACTTCTGAGGGTCCACCTTTCCTGGTGAACACAGTATTTGATGCTTTGTTTTGGTAGAGATCTGCAAGATGTGGTTTAGCTGTAGAATTTCAACTAATATAAAGCAAGCAGCTATTTAAAAATACTATGAAGAATGAAATGGATAGTATTTAACTCTCCATACTTATAATTTTGTTGTGAGAGGAAAGGTTCATGTGTGTACGTGTAAGTGAAGGAAAATTTTTGCTGGTACCATGGCAACAATCCCCTTGTTTTATAGAATGAAATCTTATAGTGCTGCACTCTTTTTCAGGGAACCTCTCGGTTCCATTTGTGCATATCATGTAACCCTGAGCAGAGTTTGAAAGCCTTGCTTAGAGGACAAAGACTTCAAGGAGAAGGGTTTTGATATGGAAACATTGGATTTTAGCTGCTTCATATTCTCTGACTTAAGCGACAATTTAAAAACGTGAAATTTGTCTATATGGGAAGCTATACAGAGCAGAAGTATATGCAGAGAAGATATAAATGTTAAAATTAGCTCTGGATTACTGAAAGTCAAGAGTCAGGTGCAAAAAAGACTTTATAGTGAAAGGTGTTCCTGTTGCATGAAAAAATATTTTGCATGCTCTCATCATCATTCCTTTTATTTACACACAGCTGCCTAAAGATAAATGACTCCTCACCTAGAGAAATTGGCCTCCTAATTATTCCTATTCTTTTTTTCCTTTACAGTTCAGGGGCCTGAAGTTGGGAAAGGAGTACAAGAAAAGGTTATGTGTTCCTTTTGACATAAGGCTTCAAACACTGGTTTATTCAGTTACCTTATGCATGCTATATACATGTTTACGTGCTTTCTTGGATTGAATTTCTGCATATGTTAGTGGTTAATTTCTGGTATAATTCCTTACTCTTTTACAGTGCTTGGTACGGAGAGTGATTAGGGTGGCTGGAGGAGGGTTTTATAGCGTTGCTAGCAGGCTTATACAGGATTCATTTAGAGGGTATAAGTGAAGGGCTAATCTTTCTCAGTCCGGGAACCGATCATCGACCACGTCCAGAAATGCCATGTGCCTTCTTGGACTTTTCCTGGTATAAGCCAAATGCCAAGTAAAGCTTAAAATGTCTGAAAATGCCTTCTTAGTCTTGCCAATTGCTTTCAAGTGTGAGAGAATGAACATAATGTAGAAATTACCCTGAAAAGTAACTATGGTGTCAAAGCCGCTAAGAAAGGATGAAGCACAGAAATAAGATGCTGAGCAATCAGTCAGTAAGTCAACATATGCAGAGTTTATAGTGAAACTTGCCTGGTACAATGGAAAAAAATGCCTTAAAAGAAAATTACCCATGCAAATGGTAAACTATGTGCATTTCTTTCTTCAAGTAAGAATCGTAAAACATATCATACATTATATCTCAGCCCGTCAGTACAGTGTTGCCAAAGCCAGCCCTGGGCAGAGAACAGGATATACCACTGAGACACTGTGAAACTTTTCACTTGGCCTGTAACAACAGTGTTTTCTAATTAGAACGGAAAAGCTTGTTCCAAACGGGTCGTTATTTAAGGTGCAAGTTAGTCATGTGTAAAAGGCTGATGTGCCACTGGAGTCCCAGTGCAAAGACTTAATGGGATTTAACTTGCTGTATAGGCCTTGTGAATGCCCTGGTGAGCATATCAAGCATCCACTGCACAAATCCAATGCTGGGGAAGGAACGAAAATGATTGAGCTGGATAGAGTGTGTTCAGAGCTATTGCTTCTGATTTGAGTGCAGCCTTGTACAAATAACAGCCAGATACTGTCTTGAGGCAGTTACCAATAATGTCTCTGTCAAAGAGAGTATCAGTATTGCATTGTAATGAAATATGTTCATTTTGATTTTCAAATATTAGTTTCTTCCCATACATCATGGCATTTGGCAAACATTGCCATAAGTCAACATCAAAACATCTGCCCAAGTGATAACCCACTATTTCTCCATTTGTGTAGTACTCCGTTTGGATTAAGACCTGTGCTTTCCAATTGCCTGTGACAATACACTCATTAACAGATTGAAAGTCCCCTGCTTAATAAAGTGTTTGAAAATGTAATGATTACATATATTCAAGCAGTGCTTCCTATGCATCATGCTTTAGCTCGATTAAAATTAATTTGGAGGAAGAAACGGAATGATTTTTAATTATCTTGAGTTGTGGCTATTAGCTAGAGTATATTCTATAGCAGTAATTCACAAACAATGCCTGTAGGAGAGGAGATTATGGCTTCATCTCTTCTTTCACTTTTACCCACCTAGGGTACTTTACTAAACAGGACTTGTTTGAATCACTTGCTCACTAATGGTAGTGATTTTTTTTTCCCCAACTGAGGGTGCTGCAGAACAGACATCTATGTATTTTTTTTTCTTGAAAAAATGTGTGTTTTAGCAAGTGCATTAAATATTTTTCACTGGTGGAACATTACCAGTTCAGAGTAATGCTGGTGCATGAAAAGCCACCATCTCTTTTGCTTGCAGAGTAGTTGCTTCTGTTTTAGTGTTGAAAATCTGTTTCCTACAAGGTAATTACTGTAGGCGACATAAACTGATTTACAGTGGCAAAATGCTTAAGCAGAGATGCCAAGTAAATTGTGTTGAAAACATGTATCTAAACACCTTTGATACTGCAGTGCTACCTACAGGAAAGACTTTGAGCAAAGTACTACAGTATTTGTGCAGCATAAGAGAAAATGTGCAAGTAGCCCAAGGCATGATGTGTTATTTATTGTTATTAACAAAGTAGTATATCACATTTTTATGAAATCACCAGTGAACAATTAATCTAATTTGGTGTATCCTTCACCTCAAAGGAAGCTTGCAGCCTTATTAATCAGCAAAAATTGTTTGCCCTAGGGTTATTTTAAAGTAATGTCTGCAGTAAGTCAATGTACCTTACTAACTGGTCAGTGAGGTGTTGTATGTATATTTTTTAAAAAAGGAATAACTAGTATTTGCAAATGATTCCTTTCAAGAATATACAAGAGAGCTGCAAAGTCTGTGTTTTACTATGTAGCTTCAGTTAACAGTCATGGCAGAGATATGAAAGTGAATTGAGGCCCAGAATTAGCAAAAGCCTATGAAAAGAGCCTTGTGAGTAGAAGCGGCAGAAGGTATGGAAATGGGGAAAAATAAGGGAAGTCGATGTAAAAGAGCAGCTAGGGAGCCAGGTCTGATAATGAGTTGGAATGGGGCTCATCTTAGTAATGAAATAGAAGGTTACTGAAAAATCTGACTTGCTCAATTTCTAGTGCGTGTAAATTAGGCTACCAGGGCAGATAGTTTTCTCTTCCCTATTTCTGGTTGGAGAGAGAAATAGAAAAGATGGGGCAACTGCTTTCATTAATAAAATAAGCTAGTAAAGTCAGTGAGTGAATTGGGGGGATGGGTGGAAGGGAGGGAAAGGCACTATTTTTTAAGGAAAAAATGTCTAGAAGGGCAAAACAAGCACCCTAAGATTAAGATGAGTTATGGTCAGTAAATAACTCTACATCTCCTATGCGCTTCGCTGAGATGAGTATAAGATTCATGTACCAAATGAATAGATGCAAAAATATAGTTTGGGTAGAAATAAATGGATTGGTCTAAAATGTACCGAATTTGCGTGAAGGGAGATATTTCCTTTAAACACTAAGTGCTTCTGGCAGTATTTGATTATTAGTGTTCAATAAGTGGAAATTGACTTTAAGCAGTGTATTTTAGTGGATTTTAAGTATTATTGCAATAATCAAAATTTAAGGCAAACCTGAATGAATCTAAAAATTATAAACTGAAATTTTGGGATTTGGATGCATTTTTATTTAATGGTCTCTAAATCTGTTAAAATCAACAATATTTCAGTAATCTCTTCCAATGTTCACCATTTGTAGTAGAGCTTGCCATATTGTATTTCATCTGTGAAAATTTATTTTTAAAAGTGTGGTGTTTGTCCCATTACATGTTGTTCTTAATAGGGAGAAATGTGAAGCGGATGGACAGATATTCAGATTTTACCGGTGCCAGTTTATTCATTTTAATAGTAGCGGAGACTTCTCCAGGAATATATGGTGTTTGCCTTTTGTCTATATTCATTATTATTTAAATGATAATACCCCATTTCATATTATTCAGTATAGGGGCATGTGTGAAAAAGACATTACTTTGTCCTGAGAGCTTGTATATTGTGATTTTATTTGTAGGTTTGGGGAATAATACAGTATTACCAACTTTGTGCCTGCCATTGCTCGTGGGAAATGCCTAATACCTTTTACTGCTGTGAGACATTCCGAGTGCTCCGAAGTATGATGCATTGTGCCAATGTGTACAATTTTCATTATCTGAGCTATAGCAAGTCTTATATCAAAAGAAAATCTTAACAGTTTCTTGGCTATTTTATTGCAGTATGCACAGATGATCCAATATAGTATCTTTGTTATCTGAAATCCAATAGAAATGAAACGAGATGGCAATGTGGCTAGGAAATAATCAATAATCAGAGCTCTGATTTGTTGCTGTAGTCTTAGTTTAATGTCTTGATACTCAGATATTTACAGCATATAAAACAAACATAGGAAATCCAGAACAAGGCCAAGAAGGTTCGGTGCCTCTTTAATGACCAAATGCTCCATTAAATTAAATAGGAGCATTACATAGGGCTAGTGTTAGATAAGAATCTGATTACTATTGGCTGTGTGCTGATAGCAGTAAAACGAGATATAAACCAAATGCTACGATGTAAAATACGGAATTTACTACCGGATCTTATTTAGTTATCCGGTTAGTTCCATTATAATGACTGTAGTGATCCCTTTGGTAAGCTTTCTTACCTTTATTTATGTCAGCTTTTGGAAACCTAATAGGCTAGTACTGCCAAAATAAAGATGTGCTTCTTATATTGCTATTTATAATTCCCAGGTGTCAAGAGAAGGAGAAGAGGAAAGAAAGGATAAAGCTTGTGTTTTTCTAAAGCACCTATTCCCTCTTCAGGCCTTGTAGAATTTATATAAGGGAATATGAAAGGTCTGTATGTGGAAAAACAGACAAGACCTCCTTTTTTTAATAGCTTTCATTAAATATCATGAGGAGTAAGCCCATTGGCACAAATAGTCATGGAGACAGTTTTGGAATTAGAAAAAGTGCATTAAAAGCTCACTCAAAGCAGGTGTTTGAGTATTTGATTGTAAAAATTATGCTCTACTTAGAAGATGGAAATGTATGCATAAGCTATGGGATGAGTGAATTAATGAATTGTACAGTCTAGGTCATGAATTTCTCATGAAATCTTGATGAGTAACTAAATCTTGAGTAAAATGGCAAAAAGCATAGTCTTTATGTAGACATATGCAGGTAATTTGTGTAACATTCCAGCCTCTCAAATGTCCCAAGATTGGTCTTCTGGGTGTATATTTATGTTTTATTTTACTGGAGAACTGTTCCTAGTGGGAGTTTGACCCTTTCCTTTCACACCTGGATTTGTTCCAGTACACACTGAAATTCGATCTTGTGTATTTCTTTTAATATTCCTTTTAGAAGCCTGAAAAGAAGGAGTATTTAGCTTTGTCTGCCACCACGCTACATTCCAATCCCACCCAAAGTTTCAGAGCATATGGTCGTTAAGAAAAAAAATTCCTATCCATTTTTTTCCCCAGGCTCATTATCTTGCATGTCTCAACACTGAACTGCTTAGTCTGCCCATGCTCCAAGTTAACTCAAACCATTCCAAATTTTAGTGCCTTCCTGTTTTGCTTTGACTCTTTTTCCCTATCTGAGACTCCTTATCAGAGCTCATGCCTTCCATGCCTGCTACTTCAATAATCTGTGGCTAATTTTCATTGGCATTTTATAAGCATTCTTTCTCTTATCTACCACACTAGCTTTAAGTGCTAACTGGCAGCAGTTGCAATTTCAGCTTAGCCTGTTTGCCTTAGCCAGTTTGGTCATGTTATCCCAATCTGCTGTTGTAACAAGCCCCGTACTTAACTAACATATCTGAGTTGCTATAATTTGGAGGCATCCACCATAAATTACACTAACAACTGCGTAGTTCCTTCTTGCCTGTGGCAAAATCTGCTTTATGTAGTTGAATACTGACGTGTTCCACAAAAGTGGTGTAGGACAATGTTGCTGAGATCAAAAAGAGTATTTGCTTCGCAGTCTTAAAAATTTGAGCCCAAATTTGATTATGAAATTTCACAGTATGCGTGAAGTAAATATCCAAAATGCTTTTCTAGGGTAGCTTTTGTATCTAGGTATATGCCTGAGGAAGGGAAACAAGCTAGGGAATGGTAAAATTATTATAATTGTCAAAGGGCTTTTGAAACAGTCTTCAGTGGATGGCAAGTCTCCAAAATTTAGAATGCAGACGTGTCTTAAGCTCAGTAGAAACGCAGAAGGATGTTAGGCCTTTGTTCCTAATCACTTACCTTTATGTAACTCTGAACTTGAATTGACATTGGGGAAATGAAATATGAATCAAATGCATTTTCTGACTTTTCATCAAAGCAGTCCTTTGGCAAATCAAGCGTGGGTGTTCTTGACCCGTTTCCACTTGCAAGTAGCATCTTCAGGCAATGACTTCGTGCCAGTAATACTTCAATGAATGCCAAGCTGAGAAGAAACTGTGATATTCTGGAACACGATTAAGGACTTGCTTTGATTTCCCATGTCTTTAACTTCACTAAAGCGCTGGAAAGAAACCAAAAAGCGCTGATACAGAGCTGACAAACTACAAATCACAATTTCTATCTCTATCAAATTTTAAGAATTAATTGTGACTGTTTCAATCCTCCTTTTAGAAAATGCAGCTTTGGAAGGATAGTGAGCCAGGATAGGAACTTGGAGAAGAGATTTCTGTTTTAGTAAATCTGTCCTGCAGGAGGACAACATGAGCACGGGGGTAACTTTTTTTTATTTTATTTTTTTTCAATGTGGCAGCCTGAAAAATGTCCTGATGCTTCATATTAGCTAGCAGATGGGAGCTGTGCCATTCTGTCTAACAAAATATGCCAAACTATTGACTTAAGTTAAGGAGACTGGTCACAAATGGCTAAGGTTTTGACATTTCTTATGAATAGTAGGGAGTAAAAATATATAAGACGTTTAACTTGGCCTTTATTGACTAATCACCGCTTGGTAGTAAGTGGTCGCTTTTATTTGGGTTGTATCTGGAAAGTTTTGCACAAACCAGAGTTCTATCTTGCATACTGGAGTTTCTGTAACAGTCTTAAATTGTTCTTTATTGATATACTGCAGGATCAAGGACTATTTGCAAGTCTTGATGCAAAGATTTATGTTGTCATAGGATTCCATAATCATATTTCTAATATTTCTAATGGCAAGTAGTTCACACAACTGTAAAACCAAGCTTTCCACTAGGTGGCAAAGAGAGACAGTGATTTGCAGTGTTTTTCTGCAGGGATAAAAGAGGGTTGAAAAGCAGCCAGCTGTAGAGCCAGGCTTAAAAAAACATATATTTTGTTCTCCAGATCTAGCCATTGGGAGGGAAACCGCCTTTTTATAGGTGCAATCCCGAGTGACTGCAAAGAACAGCTTGACTCAGGCAGTCTAGATTCAGAGCTATCTGCATGCGGGGAGAGCAATCTTATATCAGCTTGTCTCTTTTAGTAACCTATTTGATAAGTATTTACTCCTCCAAATCATTTCTTGTATCCTATATTACTGGGTTTAGAGTACCACGCTGTTGTGATCAGCTCAATTCCATTACCAAAGCAATAAGCTTTGTAAAATGATAGTTAATGGAAACATGCCGCTTGCCACACTACAGGCTATTGTAAACAGGAACCATCTCTGGATGCTGCAATTATTGGAGTGACTGTAGGAATCTCTTGGTGCAGGCAAAGCAATATATAGTCGTGTTCTTCTCTAACCTAGACCTGCAGGGTACCTCCTTGACTGTGTTCCAGGAGTCTGAAGTGGAAGCTTTCATAATGAAATTAATTAAAGTGTTTTCTGGAGCTTCTCTACCTCCCTTTATTTTGTTTTTATTTTTGGGGGGGAGGTAAGGGAGGAGGAGGATGTGTACCAATTTAAAACAGCCAGATTTGCATGGGTTTCAAGTATGGTGATCATTATACCAATTTAAAACAGCCAGATTTGCATCAGTTTCAAGTATGGTGATCACTGTTGATTATAAAAGAAAAGCTGTATTGAACAGTTTGTATTTGTTGCCAGCATCTTTTCTTCTCTGTATGTGCACTCTACTGCAGTTATTCTTTTTAGATTTAGAAAAAATATATAGCTGCTTTGGAATGAAAATAATGAACCTTTGTTTGTGAAATGTAAATACAGAGCAACTATTCATATAGTTAATTTTTTTTCCACAACTCAGATTATTCCCTGTGAAGTTCCATGAACATCAGTATTATTTTGCAAAGGAAAATACCTGAAACAATAGCAACTGTTATTTAGTTTCTCCAGACTTTTTATTATGAAAAATAATTTTACTTTTTTTAGTGAACTCTATCTCCATGAATTGTAGAAAAAAAATGAGAGAATCAAATTTGAGTCTTTTGTTCACTAACTACATTCTTGGAACAAATTTTGAGCTGGAACTTTTTTTTCTGTACAATGTGTTTTGCATCTCTTGAAGACACAAAGATAGAAGTTTTAGGTTGATAGTGTGCCAAGAGTAAGAAAGGGCTGGAGGGGTAGATGATGTTTGGAAAGGGGCTCTAGAGATGAGAGAGAATATGAAGGGTGGCACTAAGAAATGAAAACAGAGTTGTTGTCAACAGATCTGCATAGAACTTTTCAAATGAATATGAAGAGTTTGGTACTGACCTGGGAAGCTCTGAAAGCCTTTGAAGACACTTGAGGTGAAAAGAAGATTTGATAGGAAGGGAAGAGGCTGCTATTTGAACAAAGTAAAGGAAGTAACAAGAAAAGGCGAGAGGTTTCAGCAGTTAAGGCACACGATGATAAAGCTAGAATATAGAATTTGGTAATGGAGGAAGAGGGAGAAAGTACTGCTAGAACTGTTGAAGAAAAAAATAAAATGTTTCACTGGAAACAATGTGCAAGTGGAAGCTAAAACGCAAGGACAAAATTTCATTGTTCACAGAGCAAATTTTCTGCTGAAAAACTCTCCAAAACGCTATGTAGAAATAACACAATGGCTTTAATTCTGTTGTGACAAAGAAAGTATGGTTATAATAAGAGGTTTATTTTGGAAAGGCAGTGTCAATTCTTCTTGCCAGATAGGCAGAAAATGTGCTTGTGGCTTCCCACTGCTATCTGAGCATCCAAGAGAAGTGAACTAATCAGAGAGACTTTAAAATAACAATAATAAAGCCTGTGTGCAAACTGTTTTTTTTTTTATGTCATGGGGCTTTGAGTAATATCTATAGAATGCTACTAAAACATGTATCATCCATCTGGATTCAACAGTATTAAATTCGTGACTTCTTTTTTTCCATGAGGATAGCTTGAAAAATATCTCTTGTTATATATGAAAGTATGAGCTGCATTTTAGAATCAACTCATTTATTTTATGGAGGCTCCTTTCATGTCTCTATTGATTGTTAGCCTCTTTTATTTATCCTCCATCAAAGTTGTTAATTCATTCTTAAAGTTTTCTTGTATCTGGGAAAATTATTTCTGTTCTTTCATAAGCAAGTTCTTCGCTTATTTTAAATGCTCTTTTACTCACTCTCACATCATTTGGTCCACTGAAGAAATAAAAACTCAAACCAACACAGTGAGCATAGCAATATGCTTTAGACTTGTTCAGAGAAATGCATGCATTGGATAATAACTGAGGTCCAAATGGAACATGAAGATTAAAAAAAAAATCCCCTCAGCCCAAAAACAAAACAAAAAATGTTTCTAGCTAATATCTTGGTGTCATTTAGACCTCTATTCAGATTACAGATGAGCTGTGCTTCCAAAAATTTCATTGATCTCCATGGTATCTGTTGTGAAACATTGCTATAGATGATTCATATATTTGTAATGCTGATGACATTCTTTCCCTTACAAAAATACTAAGTAACTTAAAATCTAACAGAGTTCAACTGCATGGTTTTTAAATTCCCAATCAAAGGGCTTTCTGAATCTTTAATATTGATTTCTTGATCTCTTAATATTGGAAAACCAGGAAGATTTCTAATAATTAAAATTAATTCAATTTTGTCTACGTGTTTGTTTTAACTTTCATACCAGCAGCCCCACTGTGAAATGACTGTTTTGCAAGTGATCCCTGGCCAAGTAGTGGGTGTATTGATACAGATCTCTATTGATAAAGGATAACTATATAATTAAAGCATAATATTTTATAAGAAAAGTCTTTTTAATCAAGTAGAAAATGTCACCAAATTTAAAAGGCTAAAAGTCAGGGCAGATAATGTTGATATGTGTTTTAAATGATGAGGCTAATGAACAATGGGAGCCATTTACCAAGCTTTGTGATGCATTTTTCATCACGGGCAAGTGTTAAGATCAAGGCTGATTATATTTCTCAAAGAAAATATTTAGCTCAAGCCTAGCTCTTTGACTGCATAGCTGTAATTAGTCTATGAAAATCAACTACTGCTAAACAGAATGTCAGGTTATGTAGTTAAAATGTGGGTTGGTTTGTTTTGTTGTTTTTCCGTTAGATTTAAAATCACTATGATGTATGAAATAGAAGCACTGCGGCAGGGAGCTCAGTCAATCAGCCCCCTTGTACTCATGTAAGTATATTTACAGTAAGCTATAATTCTACCTTCAGCCTCAATTTATTTTTATGACAATTCTTTTACGTTGGAAAAACTTTGAATGGTGAGGGTCTGTGTTCAAAGAGGAATGTGGGGTTCTTAGCCTTAGAAAAGTGTAGACTGGTGGTTTTCCAGGGTCTGATTTGCATGTTTTTACAGCCAGTAATGAAATGCTGTTTTTGAAGGGAGCTGGGTTGCATTACAGTGTGCCAAAAATTGTTGTCTCAAGTTTGGATTGCAAAATAATTATTATTAATGATACAGGAAGTAAAATGAACATAGGCTGACTTTCAGATTCGGAGACCCTATATGACAGGGCTGCTGTTTAGAAAAATAAACTTTTGCATGGCAGGCCTACCTTATTTGATACAGAGTCACTGGGATAGAATAAAAACAGCGAACCCTACTAAATAATTTCTGACAGGGTGCTTTTCTTCCTCTAAGCATATTTTAGAGCTAAAACTTTTCTTTGTTATGCTGTTGAAGCTCTACTGCATGTGAAATGATGCTAAGCTGTTTCCTGTCAAGGCAATAGTCAAAAGGCAAAAGATGTTGGTGTCACCTTTGGATATCCTTGCACAGCTGCTGAGGTATCCTGTGCTCTGAGCGTGCATTAGGGCACTTAGGTTGAGCCCCTAAATTTGAGGTCCTCCCAATTTCCATGCGAGGTGTAAGGAGGCCTATTTACTGAACTCTGTACTTCAAATTCCAGTTAAAGTAATGGCATTTCGGCACCCAAGCCTGGGATGAATCTAATTCTTTAGCCTCTGTGAGCTGGTCCTCTGCCCATCTCTTAAATGTTAATCTTGTCATAGAAGTGTATAGAGGATGATTTTGGAATAAACATCATAAAATACACATTATAAACCAGCAGATTGGAAGAGTTGCATATAAAATATGATACTGTATATGAAAACATATGCAATTGATTAGTATAAGGCAGTAGACTAGTGATCATCTAGTAAATCAGTAGTAATGGTCATCTAGCATGTAATTAGTATTAATTATTTAGTTTGCGTCCGAAGCACTTAGAAGCTGCAAGGAAAAGAATAAATGCTAAACATTATGAACCTGCCCTCTTACAACTGAGTATTGCATATTGTCTCAAAGCAAATATATATATATATATATTTGCTTTTATATATATATATATTAAACAGTATCATGCCAGGCCAGTATGTGGCAGCGTTATTGAAGGGATCTAAAAGCAATCCATCGTTGTGAAGCCCATTCAGAAAAGCACTCCTTTTTTTCCAGTCTTAGTAAGTGATCTCAGCTGTCCTATGGGGAGATTTAAGACTCAAAGAATTTGGAACGCAACTAAGGCATTGTGCATAGGGAGTGAAATTCATCCCTGTGCGTTAATCTATAATATATTTTTATATAGATACTAACATTAAGAAAGTAATTACCACGCACTGAGAGCAAGATTCACCCTTGAGGAATTAAGTACAGGCAGTTCAAAGGTGCTGTTCAAGAATTCCTTTAGCATTCATGCCTCAAAAGCTAAGCGTAAGAATTCCTGACTTTAGAAAGTGTCAAATGAGAGTGTCAATCTCTTAACAATATTGCTGGGAGCACTGGTTGCTTTTCAAATGCTCTAAAATTAAGGCCCCTTGGTGCTGGAGGGGCATAGCTTTGCATGGGCTCAGAATTGATTAGTGAGAAACAGAAATTTGGGCATATGACTTATCCAGTGGCTGGACAGTGCTTTAAAGCAATTGTATGAGACCACAGAGAAGTAAAATCACTACTTAATTCTGATTTTCTTTTGTTTTCCCTGTGTGTAGGAAGGCAGAATGGTGAGTGATGCTGAACGTTAGACAGATCTGCAGAGGTCTCTGTTTTGACTGCTAATCTAGAAACTGTATTCTTCTGAAAATAGAAAATAATCTGATTTTTCCCATCCACAAATGGAAGAAATATTCCAGTAATTAAATCCCATTTTACATGATGGTAAATTTACTGCATTAATATTAAAGGATGAGTTAAATGGACTTATAAATCTCGCAAAGCAAAGGATGATAAGGGAAATCCTGTGATAAAGCCTTAACTGCAGCAGCGCTGACAGGCAACATTATATCTGGGTCTTGCAGGAGCCTTGATCAGTTTACTGTCAAGGGAGAGAGGCCAGCTGCAGTATATCCTTAAAGATGAGGGGTCAGCGAGTGGCTTTCTGCTCTTCTAAACGTTTTTAGAGCAATTATGTTAATATGTCCTCCTAGGCAGCAAAAATCTGTCAGCTTCATTTATCCTTTCTAAAATTATGTTAAAGAGCACCCTTTGTGTATTAATGATAGGAAAATGTTGAGCTATTCAGAAAGATCATAAACCTCAGTGAAGAAAAGGTTTAATCATGTGAATGATTTCTGTATCATACTGCGTACAGTCTGAGATCTTCCTTATTACCTTCTTTTGCTGAAAGAGATTGAAAACATGAGAGAAGGCAGACTGAATGTGGCAGGACGTATGGCCCTGTGTTAAATCATATTTCTAACTGCATTGGGTTGTAGGTGAGTTGCAAGCACTTTTTTTCCAACGAGTAAAAGTACACTGTTCTTTCACTGGGAGCTCTAATTACATTGAAGGACTCTTTATAACTCCCAGGAAATCATTAAAAATGTTTTTAACTCCTGGAAATTCTAGAGATTTTACAATATATAATTAATAATCCATAAATTGAATCCTCACTCTCATCTAGTTTCAAGAGAGGCCAGCTGTTCAATGTAAGACCAAGTGACACAATAAAACCATCAAAAAGAAGTGCTGAATATCTGTTATGAAGAGTATGTGGGCAGTCACAGTACAAATCCTATTTAGCTAAACTACATACTACATAGGTGTAAAATAATTAATATATTAACTCACATGGCTTTGTTTGAGCCAGCTATTTAAAGCCTAGCTGGCTATTCAAACTTATCACATTTTCACACAACTCTCAATTCTGCTGTCCCGTCTTCCAGGATCAGAATAGGTTGGCAAGTGTTTTCCCCCTCCTTCTTGAGCAGGACTCGAAGCAAAAGCTCTTGTACCTGACTGAGGGCAAACAGAAAATATCCCTGGTGATTTTCTTGCTGTGAGATCTGCCCTGCTTTTCTAGGCCTCTCTGAAATGGACCCACTGCTCAGCTTGGATAAATCCCCCAAGCTCTAGCTGGGCAGAGAGCTTCTCTTGACCCTCCAGCTCTGACCTCAAGTGTGTAGGAACCTCCTCTTCAACCAGCTTCTCACCAATCCTCTGCCTACTCTGATGCAAATCTGGGAGCTGCCAGTTGATTTTTTTTTTTTTTAATACAGCATATCTCCTCTTTCAGTAAGAAAGAGAAAGGCACAATCTAAAAGGAGAAATAACAGCTGAAGGCATTGTTCACTTGAACAATGAATTACAGAAGCCTGTACATGTTCATTATAGGTTTTCACAGAACTGTTCTTGGAGCATTTCCACCATTTTGTTTCCAATGACAGACACTTGTCAAGTTTAGACAAAATCTAATCCCTGTTCCAATGGGAGCAGCATCTATGGAATTAGACTGTCTCTAATACATTTGTTGGTAGTTTCTATAGGGAGATCCAATACCAAATAGGCCTGAAGAAGAGTATTTTCTGTCCTTTTCGGAATACCTGTTTCTGATCAGAGCTGGCTTCCTGTAGTGGGAAAGCAAACAGGTCTGGGATCTGCCTATGGGGTGGCAATCCTGGGTAAAATAAAAAAAATGTGCCTTCAAGACCATCAGTCTAATGTCACCAGTAAGTATTCTATTTTCTTTTTTTAAACAAGTAATAAAGAATAAAACAGTTTCTGCTCTTAATAAATTTCTTGCTATCTTCAGCTTTACAGGTTTCTCAGGGAGAGATAACCAAGGAACCTGCCAGACAATGGTTTGCAGAAATTGCCTGCTGCTTTTGCCGGGGAGGCAAAGATACTGTACATCATATCTTTGAGTCACATAACTGCTAAATTCAAGTCACCATTACTACCTCATTCATCAGCAGGATGTCTTTAATTGTGAAGCTGCAAGATTAATTTACAATGCCTAGAGAACGGCCCAGTTTTCAGCAGAAGCATTGTATTACATGATCAATGCAGCAATGAAGAAATGATTGTAAGTAGCCCTGAATCTTATTTTGATCCAAGAAAAAATGCAAAGCTTGTAATATGAAGAGCAACTATTTTCGTCCCTATAGGTTGCTAGATTTAGTAAGATTTAATGGTATTAAGTGTTACTTCATTGTTTAGCCATTGTATTTGATGCCTAGTTCATGAATATACTAGGCTTTTTGTTTAATGAACAAAGAGTGTAGGATATTAAGATATGTTAAGAACTGCATATGATGATTTTCTTCCTTGTCTAAAGTCCTTACAGACCTTGGGGATTTTTTTTTTTTCCGTAAGTTTTTAACTTAGGATTTATCTTTCCTCTTCGTGAATGCCCGATGAAATCAGAAACAAAACTTGATCAGCAGTAGGACACACTCATTTGAGAATTACCCGCAGTGACTTGGTCTTTCCGTCTGGTCGCATCCAAGGCTAAATCTCTGGAAAGTATATAAAAATAACAACTCTGATGAAAACATACAAAAATAAGAGCTGTGTCCCCAGATGAGAGGTGCTTGGCATAGGAAAAGATTTTCTTTTGTCTTTTTTTTCTTTGCCCCTTAAAAAAAATATTTTTCCCCTTAAAAAAAAATAAAGCAACAGAAAAAAAGACTGTCAGGGTTAAGTTGAACACTTCTCATGTCACTTGTATTTCCCTAGTCATCCAAACACATTCTGTTGTTCTCGAATCTGACTCAGGATAGCCCTTTTCTTCTGGAAAGGTAGTTCTGGACAGAGTGACCGTGTCCTGAATATCTTAGTACCACCTGAGATACCTGGGCTGAGCTTTTTTTTGTATTACATATTTACTGTCTTTCAAGAATCATTTGCAGGGACTTTGTCCTTATGACAGGTCCTGTCCATGTCTAGGCCCTCAGAATCTTTTATTGGACTTGGCTCTCATATAGGTCTCTGACCCTTGCTCATCAAAGCAATGTTTTAAACATATTTTTGAAGACAGAAAAAAAAGCAAGAAAATGTGAGAGGAAATGTGGTCTAGACATTAAAGGTATTTTGATATAATGCCTTATGAATTAATATAGTTGGCAGCATTGTTTTGTTTTGTATAAAAGAGATGAAAGAAATAGGAACATAGTCTTCACTTATCTGATGCTTGGTTCACTTGGGACAAAAATATTACACTGGATATGTATATGGCAGGGTAAAACTTCTTTCTACTTGTGTAATAACTGTAGATGTTATTCTGTCTTGCAACAGTTTCTAATCTTTCTTTTTTCAGTTGTTGAAATGCTGTTTTGAAGGAAGACTTCAAGATGTATCAAAGCAATCTAGGAGCACAAATCATCAGCACTGCTGGAAAAAAAAATCCTCATCGCATGACTATTGGGTCTGCAAAATTGCCTACCAGGTAGCAGCAAATTATTCTGAATATAGGTAATTTTAAAAACCAACTTCTCTTTCAAAATCCTTATATTCTCCCAAGAGTATAAGAAAATAATAAAACACAATGAAGAAGCAATGCAGAAAAATAGAGAAAAAATAGGAGTTTAGCCTTTTTAGGGCAATTTGTCTTCCTGTATCTCTGCCACTGACTTGCAGTGTTTTCCTGGCAAGTGTTTTCTTTGATATCTATTTTCCTACGCACGTTCGACCTGTCTTGTCTTTTTAGGTTGTGAATTTTTGTCGGTCATGGACTCCCTTAGAAAAAGGGGATTCTGATTTTGCTTGGAATGTGTTTGGAACAAATAATTATTACAATGTAAAAACACTCTGTACTTACCTCAGAAGTTAATAGAGGATATGGTTTTGTCATCAGTAGTTGTCTGTTAACCGTTAGAATTATATGCCTATATTAAACACTAAAATGATGTTCCAGGTAATCCAAACATATGGAATCCAAGCATAAACAGTTACCTATATATATTAAAAAAAATTGGAAAGCAAGTTCTCTGGCAGGATTTAACAAAATGACTCCTTCACTATTCCTAATCCTGAAATGGTTTTAAAACAGTATAAATCTATTTAAGTCATTGTCAAAAGCTTTTTATGGAAAGCTTTAAAAAGTTCTTGAATGTTTGGGGATTTTCTGCCGTCTAATACTGCAAGTGACATCTCTGTGAGTCATCGTCTGTAGTGCTGGCTTGAGAGAGATTCTAGACGATGACAACCTTCTCTAGTCAGATATCAAATTAAGTAATGAGCTGTCATCCTTATGCATGGCTTTCTAAAAATGAGTCAAACATTTGGTCTTTCTGCCACTTGCTTTTCCTGTGCTTTGATATAGTAATATAAAGTATGTGATGCAAAACAACCGGTTATCACCCGATAACCCCATTTCCATAAGGCTCCCCATTTCCATTTGAAACTTTCATTAGAAACATGTTGGACTTTTTTGTTACTATTACTACAATTACAGACTTAATTGTAATACCTTTTCCACAGAAAAACTAAAAATGCAGAAACTAGCTTTTATTACCTGAGCATTATTAGATTTAGTAGCCTCAAAAGAAATGCAGAGTTAGAGAAAATAGAACAATAATTTATAGGAGGTGGCACTAGCCTTTTAAAAATCTTTGGCTATTCACTTTAATAAAATAAATTATGATGGTCCGTGACAATTAGAGAGGATTTAATAAATTCCTGAGACTTCTGCTCAGGAATCAACAATCAGTTGATAATAACAAAACCCTTTCCCCCCACATCAGGGTATGAATACAATTCCCATGAGCATCTCCAGGAATTTGTGTGCTTCCCTAACAGAATAAGACCTGTTACATCCACTTCAAATGCTGCTGTACCTAACTATAAATATGGGTTGTGTAAAATCTGATACACCACTCTGAGCTAGGTTCTGGACACAAAGAGCAGCTACTGAAACAAACCTGTTGCCTGAACTACTTTTTGTCCAATGGACCTTTTCCCATTTTGACTGGTGGTAGCATGTGATGCAGATTGAAACAAACTTTCAAGCAATGCTCAGCTTGTTCATAAACTGCACTTTAGATGTGGGCCCCTCGTCTTGGGTAAAGGGGTAGAGTTGCATGGACATGAGCCATGTTGTGCCAGGTGGCCCCACACATGGCCTAGGAGTCTGCACTTGACCTCGGATGGTGAGCAAGTATTTCAGGAGAATTAAAGGATGAGAGATGTACCCAGGAAACTTGATAGCTTTGTGCTATACAAAAGATTGTAGCTTAAATGGCTTTTCCTGAGGGTTTATGTCCTTCCTTGATTTCTATTTTACTTTCATAGAACTGCTTAGACCTGCCAAGGACTTGCTCTGCTTTGTATCCCCTCTAGGCTGCACTGACTTATTGGTTGTAATTGCCATTACAGTCAATACAATTCTGAGTGTTATCAATCAGAGCAGAATTTGTATTTATGACTGTTTACAGCCTGAATATTTCCTACTGAACCAACAGTGCAATTATTTTTATCTTCCCCTTTCAGCTTCTCTATAGTTGCTTCTGTTAGTCTCACATACATGGCTCCTGCCCAGTGAAAAGTGTATCAGCTGCATGATGTTCCTTAATCCTTTACCAAACTACCTATGCAAATTTCTGAATGTCTAAATTTTCTAAATTTAGAGTTCTTTCTAAATGTTTCCATGTGATATCATAGGATGTTGTTTAGGTAATGTATCTAAATTAATTGTGAATCATTCCAGTTATGTTGCTGAAGATGAAATAATGAAATGAACATGATTTTGACTTAATTTTAATTTTTGAAGCAAATAACTTTATATTTCATGGTGATTACTATATAGCATTCAAAACCTTTTTTTTAACTTTGATAATAAATCAGTAGTAAATCTCAAATTCCCAAATGAGTAATAAATCTCTCTCTCTTTTTTTTTTTTTTTCCTCCTTAATTTCAGTCACTATATCTTGCATTCTTTTCCAAGTCTCCCAGTTTAAATTCAGAGAGTGGGTAAATAGATTTCCTCCTCCAAGCATAACCTGTGAAACTATGCAAAGATCTTGTATTTTTGTTCTGGGAGAAGTAATTTCTGTTTGCAGATTGGCAGTTTTGAGGCACATGGCAACTGTTTGAAACTTCAAAAAAACTGGTGCTTTCGACTGAAGTGTTTTAACTGTTACGTCGGCTGTATTATAGCACAGGTCTATATTATAGGTCACTTGATAGTAATATTAAATGGAAGTACTTCTTTAACTTTATTTGGATGGGCAGATACAGATTTCTATATGCTCTGTGCACAGAGATCTGCATGGAGCTAGTATGTTCCAAATTGCTCTGAAAAAAGGGTTGAAATGGACTTCTTGTTTGCTCTGGGATATTGCAAGGAGGTTACAGAAACCCATTGTTCTGCAGTTAAGTTTTCCAGCGTGGTAGTTGTCACCACTAGCAAAAATAAAATTGCTAACATCCACTGCCATTGAGTAGTAATGCATAATGTTCCCTAAAGTTTCCTAGAGAAACTGCCTAGAATATACAAACAATTCTTTTTAGCTTGACAGTTATGGATTTGTAACAATAACACCACCTTTCTACAGTTTATGCAAGCGAGTTTTCTAAATTCATACTGAAAAGAGGGGGAGAATGTATTCTGTGGGCAAACTACACTTCATCTTATGTTACTCTGATGAAATATTTTCAGTAAATCACAGTTTTGATGCTGTCCTTGAATCTTCTGCAATCTCAGTTGCTACTGCTGTATAATGCACATTGATTTCTGTTTGGTATTCAGAGGAAGAGAATGCTGCTTAATCGTCTGGTTTCTGACTGCTAATAAAAAAAATCTGTTGTCTTTAATAAGTTTATTTTAGATAAAACTACAGTTCTCTGCCACTATTTGACATACTTGCTTATGGTTTTTAAAGTAACAAATGATGCCAAGGCTGAGACAATGTTATTTCCTCTTAAGAAACAAATGCTTTTGTGATTTGCATTGCTGCTCAACATCCAGAGGATGGAAGCTATTAAATCCTTCTCCATACGAGCTGTGAATAAAGTTTTACACTTGCCCTGCGCTGAGGAAAGTGAAAAGAAGGTGAGAGACACCGCTGCTGATTAAAAGGAAATCTTCTCTAATTGTGCAGAATGACATGTCTATTCTGAAACATGAACATTTTTTATATTGCTAGCAGTTTTCCACTCCATCAAATCTCATTGATATTCTGCTTCATTAAAGTCTCGTGATAGAAAAGTCATTAATATGCCTAAGCAATTTTATATCATATTGGGGAAAAAGTCTAATAATGTAATTAGAGATATTATATGATGGGAACTCACTAATCTGATTAGAAGTGCCTGATAGGTTATAGTAAGAGACTTGATGGAGTCCACCTGGGTGGGAAAAGCCAGCTGCTCCAAGCCTACAGCTGCCTCGGATAGGGAAAGGAGGAAGTGGTGAGGCTGGACCCCAATTAGGTGGACATAAATCAGGACTGAGCCCATTTGTTTTAATGGGTTTTCATGCTGTAGCTGGGCTCTTTGCAATGCTAAAGATATTCTTTGTAATAATGGTTATGATCCACAAGTATGGATAATACATTGTCAATAGCATAATTCTATGTTTAAATTCCAGGTTAAAGTTTTCAGCAACACTTGTTTTACATTTGGTTGCCTACAGATTAAAATATACCCATGCAGTCAGATAAAGTCTTTTTTTTTTTTTGACTTTTACCCATGTAAGCCTGGAGGTTCTCCAGTGAAACTGTGGGAAAGCAGCTGATCTAAGGAGAGTTTCAGACACAAGTTATTCAAAAGATTTGTTCAGTGCTAGGCCTAAGTTTCGTTGTTTTGAATGATTAGCGTTCCTCAGCTTACTCAATAGATCAGAATTTTTCAGTCATGTATAAGAACAGTTTTCAGACAAAACAGCTAAACATGTGTGAGCTGTTAGTTTCCAAGAGGTTCCTTATGCCTTGCTTCTACATTCCATGTTGTGTAATGACTTAACTGCAAATACAGAAGTTTCTAGATTTCGTAACATCTCATAGGAGTACATTTCTGCTGCAATTTTCATGTGGGAGACAAAATGTTTACATGGAAATGTCCTAATATGTTTCATATTTATAGCTTAAGGAAGATGCTCCATGACCCTCCATAAGTGTACTTGGTGTTTCCTAGCTGGAAATTTATAACACAATATTATTATAAAACACACACACAGAATTATAACACAGTAGGCTTGTCATTGCAGGAGGTTTGTTAGATGTATGTAAAGAAATTGCGATAGAAATCAATTAATGAACAACCACATTTGAAAATATCCTTGGATAGCGTATCAGGAAGAATTATATTAACGGGAGAAAAGACTAAGCTAAGAAAAGGGGATATTATTATATCTTTGTGAAGTTAAGCTCCTTGGCCACTTCTTGGTGCTAAACAGCAGTGCCAAGGTATTGACTTGAACTGTTTCCCACAGCTGTTAAATTGTTAGCACAGTTCTTGGCATGCTCTCCTCTTGTGGCAATTAGGAATCTCCCAAACAATTCCCACTTCCACTTTGAGGATTAGCATGAGTTAAGGACTGCAGTAGGCATTTTGACTGCAACATCTCTGTTTCAAAAGACAAAAGGATTTAGCTATATGAACATGAGACTTAGTGTTTCTTATAGGTGCTTGTGTGTTATATTTACTAGTACCATGGAGCAGTGCTAGCTATAAGAGTCAAACTATGAATAGAAACCAACTTCTCATAAGCTTCTGAAAATCATGATTAAAAAAGCATAATCTTTTAAGATGAAAAAAACAAATAGTGAGAATAACCCTAATTTAACAAGCAAACTGCAGATAACTCTGTACTTTTTTCCTGCCAGATATATCATGTGCCATGCAGGGGCTAGGAACAGAGACCCTTTGAGCTTTAAAATAAATCTGTTTTCTTCTCAAAGGTTGCTGTTTGCATCTTAACGCTGCCACAAGGAAATGACCCTTCACAGTTGGAAAATGCAGCAGAGCGTGAGCAAGGAAGGACCTAAAATTGAAATTAATACTTAGCATGCTAATGCTGGAGACCTCAGAGTTTATCTCCTCCCACAGAATCAATGGCTTTATGAAAGGGCAGAAAGCAGGATGCTTAGGTAACTCTCTACTGAGAACCTGTGCTGACGAATGGTTCCTACAATGTGTGTTTGCAAATATTATACAGAGGGAATGTGACATGAGTCTGAAGAGCAATTATTTTCCTAAAAATTGGTTGTTTATCCCGCTCTGAGGTGTCTGTAATACTAGGATCAGATCCTTACCTAGAGACCAACTTTGATATACTTAGGAGACAGACAGAAAGAAGACATATTCAAGACGCTTTAAACATTTTTTTCAATCTGTGGGACATCTTAGGCCAGGATGCTGTGAGCTACAGTGGCTGGAAGAGTCCCTTGATGCAAGTCTGGTGACATTACACTTTCAGTGGTTCATGGTAAATGCAGTGAATCAGTGTATAATTTCCATAGTGCAAGGTGTGTGAGCTGTTCACATCTGTGCAGCCAAATTCATAGCTGGTCTGGGCAGCCTCTGAATCCTGTGTGGTGCAACTGTTTTGTTATTGTTGTCTTGTTTGTCTTGGGTTTTTTTGAGGTACTCCAGTGCAGTGGACTGTGCAAGGTTGGCCACAGTTGTAGTCCTACAGCATGACTTTGGGGGTACCTAACTATGAATCTCTAGAGTCAAATAAGAGATATTTCAGAACTAAACCACTTCCAGAACTCTGGATGTGGTGGAAAAGGTTACATTTACAAGAAAAGAAGTGAAGAGCAGCTGAGCATGACCTCAGGTGTGAAGCTACCAACCATCGGTGCTCCCAGCTGGTTCTCATGTTTTTCTGTCTCATTAAGGCTGCTGTTAACATTTCCCTTACATTTCAGTAGGTGGGTTGAAAACATTGAGTCACAACTGCTACCGCCAGCGCTCTGGGAGGAGCTGTTGCTCATCAGCCTGCTCTGAATAGAAGAAGCAGAGGCTGTTGATTTGGTCTTGGGGTTTCATGTCTTTCTGCACTCAGGACTCAGAGATATATGTGCAATTTCTAATGTTTTCAGCAACTGGGTAGCAGAAAGGACTAGAAATCAGAGTATTTTTCCAAAGAAGCGATGAATAAAAGGTTTGTTAGCTACTATATTGGCTTATATGCGTTTTTTAATCAGCACAACAGCTGTTTTTTCCTCTTAAGAGGAATTGGGCTGAAAAGATCTGAAAACTAGGAACAGGAATTGCTAAAACCAATATGAGTGAGGCTGTAACATGTTTCTCCCCTTACTGGCATAGAGAGGGACCTGATAATGGTGCGATAATCCATGGCTGGAAAGGATTTGTGTTCAGAAAGTCTTTGGGCCAACAAGGATGCTGCAGGTACAACTTGATAAAGGACAAGGGTCCTGCACTTAATGCTTGTTGATGTCAACTGTCTTGGTTGTATTTCAGCGTTGCCTGTCTCTTAGTTTTAAAGATCCAGTTAGGCTGTATGCTGCTTAAAGGGAAAAAAGGCAATCCCTGCCCCAAAGAGCTTGCAAATGAAATAATTGATTTTAGTGTGTGTTGGACATGTGTCTTTGGAGCACACTAATTATTTTTCTCATCTCATGTCCTTATCTCAAGTGAGCAAGTCATTTGTGTTTTACAACACTGTAGCTTGTGATTTCCCTTTCTATATTTAATGATTCGTATGAATGGTAACCAGAAGTAAAAGAAACCTTTCTCTTAGTATAGCATAGTGCCCTCTGTTTTCTTCTTTCTGTTTGTAGACCCTATTTTGAAGCCCTTACCAAGGCGCAGGGATTTGCAGTGGGCAGCAATCTTTTATCAGGATGCACCACCAAGATTCTTTTCGTTTAAAGGTTTCTGTCCAAGTTATGTTTGGAATAAATACAGTTCGAAGGTTGATAGGAAAGTAATTTTCTGATGTCCAAGTTATGTTTGGAATAAATACAACAGTTCAAAGGTTGATAGGAAAGTAATTTTCTGGCTTGCCTCTTTTTCATGTAAAGAGTGATTGCAAAGGTGACCGTTCTGAAGGGCAGTGAAATTTTGTATTGTTCCTCTGGATGCGACAAATGCATGCAAAATTATTTGAAAAACATGAGTTGATTAGTAGAAGGAACTCCACAGTAATTGTAGTGAATTGAAAAAATGAAACAAGGGAATAGCATTGGGAAGAATACACTTAATTGCATGTAATTACTTGATGTATATTTCGATCGGGGAGAAAAGGAAAGGAGCATTCCAAATAGTGTTGTATGGCAATTACTCCAAGATGATTTGTTCAAATGACTGAACTTTGTGTCGATTTTAAATTACAAAAAATAAACTCACGCGAGTTCCTTGGAGCTGCTTCTGGAAATGGCCAGGCAGAACTTTTTCACTGCGATCAGTCAAAATGTTCAGCCCTGTATATCTCTGTAAACTGCTGAGTTTAGTTCTTCATGATGCGTGTTTTTTTTTTTTTTTATGCTTAGGAAAAATGAACTTCTGTAGTAATACTCCGCAACCATTTTATGGTCAATACAAGTTTTAAGAAAATCAGAACCATGGGTCTATGAATAAAAATATGCATTGTGACTTAATGTCACAGCTATTTCCATATGCAAGCACTCTAAATAAACCCAGCTTCTCAGCTCAGCAAGTTTTTGACAGAAGTTCATTCATTCACGTTAACAAATGCCAATATGGTTTTAAGAAACAATATGCGTGTTGCAGAGGAAAAGTAGAACCTTGTTGAGTTGAGATTTTTAGCCTCAGTTCAAATGTCTCTAAACAATTAATCAAAATATGCTGCCTCATTAATAACTCAAAGATCACATCCTGTCTCTGATGTTACCCTGTTCTGTATAGATAAGGTCTGGGCATGAGATAACTTTGTTTAACTGTGTTTTATACTGGAAAAGTTCATTTCCATCCTGGGTTTAGGGTTAATGCAAGGCCGTGCTCCCAGCAGTGACGAACAAATGAGCTTGATGCTACATGATAAGTAGCCGTGGGGATGCGCCCTCTGAGATGGGATGGGTTTTTGTTCTTTCTGCTGCCATTTAATAAGCACATTATGTGTTTTCAATGTGGGAAAGCAAATGTATGGCGCTGCTTCCTGGAGATGGTGGAATCTCAATGTAGTTAGATGAGTGGCTGCCCGAGTACTGATCTCAGCTTGTGGGCAATCAAGAGACTTCACTGGGGACTATACTTACCTGGATGGATTGGAACAATTTAAAATTTACAGTGCTTTCCTTGTGCCTTGAAACTGCCTTTAATCTAAAGGAAAAACCCTCTTGAGACTGGTAGAGAAATTAGAGCCAGAAGGGTACATTTCTGTTCAGTGCTAAGCGTGACATGAGGCACCTTGTAGTTGGCAGGGTTCAAAGCCCTAGGAAAGGCTCTGGTTGCCTGGGGTGAGCTCCATAGTTCCCCTGCTAGCTGAATCTGAGCAAATTCATTTTCTTTCAGTGCTCCCAGAAAGCATCCTGAGATGCCTGTGGCCAAGTAGTCCGTTGCCCCCTGCCTCTCCTCCCACTTGCCTCCTGTTGGGCCTCTGCAGCAAACAGTGAACTGCATAAATAAAGGTGTTTGGCTGAGTACTTTAAATAAAGGGGCAGCTCTTCATTGTCACTTGTTCTAATGTTGTAGAAACTATTATTACCTTTGAGAGAGCACGTAGGTATTATTCACTAGAATATTTCCCAGGTCAGTCAAAGCAGAGAAAAAAGAGGGGAAAAAACAGCACATAATTGTTTGCTTCTGTGCTGATGTGAGATTGATTTTCTTAAAATGGCTATTTTTTTTTCAGGAAGGCCTTATCTAACAGCACATAATTGTTTGCTTCTGTGTTGATGTGAGATAGCCATTTTAAGAGAATCAATCTTTTTTTTCAGGAAGACCTTATCTCATCTGGATATGCAGCTCAGAAAAATGAACATAGCCCGCTGGGAGACCCAGTAGCGAAATTTGCTCTTGCAAAGCACCTGCTGTGCAGGTAAGTTTTCATATTAAATATCCTTCCTGTGACGTAGTTAGAGAGGAAAACTGAAGATAACCCAACCCATCACAGTGTCATGAGGTATTTTTCTCATCTGGTCAAAGAGTGAAATTTATCAAAATGATACAGCTTAAGAAGAATTGATTGATATGCCAAGCTTATACAGAAAGAATGTGGAAGGATAGGTAGGTTGTTCTTTGTGCAGTCATTCAGATACCACCCACAGCATCTTTTCTTTATGAATTATTATCCAGGACAGATAGTTAAATCTCCCATGTTAAGAAATACAGGAGAAGTTAGATTACTTCTTTGTGCTTAGTAGAACGTTCTTTTTCTTTATATCTCACTGCTGTTTTAAAAAGTTTACATTTTCCTGCTTACAATTTTTTTAATGCAAAATGGTGCTGCGATTACAAAGATATAATAAATCCATGATCCCCATTTGATAGCAGTTTCTGATAATGCCTCGTTTCACCCCAGGGACTTCCTCAAATAGCGTAGTTACCAAACTATGGAGATCTGATGAAATTTGGGGTTCTGTGGGTACCTTTTGGCAAATGAACTTAGCAGCATGTCCTTTCTCGTGGCTCTTACTTGAAGTCCTGGGAAATTGGGAAGAAATTCTATGTAGAAAACACTGAGGAACAAACCCCAGATTTTGAACACACAAATACAGAGATACTATACCCTCTCTACCCTGAGGAGTTTCGTTTATTACAATACTATTGAAGTTTGGCCAGGCCTGCTATAAAACCACTGTATTTTTCTCATAATGTGCCAGATCAGCCACGTGCTGGTGCTATTCTGTTTAGAGGGTTTTGCTCCCTGCTATACCAGTGTCAGAAACAAACAAGTTAATTGGTAGAGTTTCCTTCTCTAGGTGTGTTGGTTTCGTTGTAAGATCCTCTTCTTTCTAGTAGCAATATTGCAGATGGTAGCGTTTCCCTATTCCAATAAGAGCAATATAGATATGTTACTAAGAGAAAAACAGAGAAGGATTAAACAAAAAGTCAAAGCAAGTTTGGATTCTGAAAGGTGAGATAAGTTATGTTCCATCTTGTGTGTCAGCAGCCTTTGTAATGCTGTGGAGCAGTAATTTTTGGTTCAGATTGGTTAAGTGGATAGAGGCTGATTTATTCTGAGCTTCTGCAGAAAAGGGTGTAAATCAAGGAATTATTAAGACACAAAGAAAACTTTCAGATCCCCATGTGCCGGTGCTGGAGAGCCTATTGCAGTGGAAATTCCAGTCATTTTTTACAGGCTTGATAGGTTTAGGCGTTTTGGATGCACTTCATATCAGCAGAGCCTGCTTGGCACGCTGTCTGCTCCTGGGGCAGCACTAGCTTCATGGCAGTATTTTACAGATGAGATGAGTTATCCTCAACGACTTTGTTTTAGCAGTTGGATTTCCAAGAGGAATGTCCCATTGCTATTTCCTACGTCCATGGGTCAGTGACTGTACTGAAAATGGTTTAGAGGGTTCTACAAATTTATCTTCCTGTGGGCTATGAGTGTCAGCTCAGCTGCTGGCCACTTGAGATAGGTGTTAAAAACAGTTGAAGTTTGTGATAGTGAGCTAGCAACTTGATTGCTTGTCTTGCTGACCCCTCTTTTGCCTTTTTTTCTTTTTAATACTGGGAGGCATGCTCTCAGTGGAAGCTCAGCAATTGCACCTTATCGGGAGACCCTGAGTGGTTCCGTTGTGGCAGTTATCTCAAGAAGGTGCCCACTAGGGGATCCACATGTCCTTACTTAAAGATTTCTGAGGATGCAATTTGCTAACGGTGCCAAAAAATCGACCAGTTGCCTGGATGTGAGCAGAATTTTAGAACAGGCAATGTAACCTGCTATAACTGCATTTCTTTTTCTTTTCTTTCTTTTTTCTCTCTATAATCAGATGTATCTGCAAGTGTGTTCCTTTCCCAGCATTTTGGGTCTGTAGATGCACTCTGAGCTTCCAGTTCTTGTCTTACCTCCACTAGGATGCGGATGGCATATGTAGTGATGCATCACCATGAAAATGACTGGTCCCCAAAGGGATTAGGAACCTGTGATTCCTTGCTGCCTTACTCCCCCCTTTCCTCCCCGCCCAGGTCCATAACAGTGTCTAGCCAGGGCAGTGTTTCTATTCACTTCACGTCCTAACAAGTCTCGTAAGGCTTAGCTACAAGGTGGTAGTGCTGGAGCTGGCGATCGCGCTGTTATGAAGTGACCCCTGGCAGCACGCAGGGGTCACTGACTGAGAAACTGGAGACTGAATTTCCCATGTGCTGAGATGAAATGGGAAATGGTTTTCAGGAGCTGCTACAAAGCCCTCCACAATTTCCTTCTTGTAAAGCGAGAGGGCAAAAAAAGTCCAGGCAATAGTGACTGACTTCCAGCTGAGGTAATTTTGCAAGGGGCTGCTAGAGAAGAAGCAAGAGATCGGAGCCCCTACCAGACTGAAAGCAGCCTGGCCGTGAGCAGCTGTCCAACCTGGAGAGCAAATTGGGGCCCTTGTCGAGCTGCTAAAAGGCAAATCTGGCAGCTGTGTCTAATGAATATAAGAACCTACAGCCTCTTGAAAAGGATAGTCAAATATTCCTAGGTTATTTCTAGTGACTTTTCAGTGCTCCAGTGTTTGATATGGGATGCAGTTAGGGGTATTAATAACAGGAGAGTCTTAGTTGCCTCTTGTGAGTGAAGAAGGGCTCTGTTATTCAGCAGTGGTTTCTGCTCAGGTCTTGAGATGTGGCGATAGTAATTTTTCTGCCTCAGGTTTATTTCCCAGGGTGAAGACACTGAGAGAGGTTTTCTCAGGTCTGAAAGCAGAATCTTTTAGGTCTGTTTGGTAACAGTTGATTTTAACAATCAGGTTAGTTTTTGCATATAACCCAAGTCTTGTTCTTTTACTCCTAGGGAAAAAAAAAAAGGTTCTATTAAAATTAATCTCATAATATGATATTTCCATACTAAAAATGTCTTTTGATATGAGAAGTTGATTTAGATGCTTGATTTGATTTAGATTGGTATAAATGAGGATAGTTTTTTTTTTTTTTAAATAGATGTTGGCTGTTTAAATAGATGTCTAATGTGTTTTATGCTGGACTGAGTGAATTTCATACATTTTCATCTTTTCATGGAGCAACAGCATAGTTGTAAAGCATGTCCCTTATCCTGAGTTCCTCATCAGTGAGGAACTGTAGTAATGAGGCAGAAATTAGCTGGGATTCAAGAATTATGAAAGGGGAAATTGCCCAAAAAACAAGGTGGCTTTCTCTGAGCACAAGTAGATAAATACAGTGTTCACATAGCAGCAATAAAATATAACCTAGTGAGAGATCTGCAGCAGGAAATGATATTGGGTTATATTTCCTTTTTTAGTGTGATAGAGGAAATTGCAAGGAATTCATGGCTGTCATCACAAAATGATTCTTTCTGCTCATGATAGCTCTGTTTAGTATTGTAAAAAGATTAAAATTGGCTTCCTGAGAAAACCTGCTAGGAGCCAGTCACAGCTCAACTCCAAAAGAGTGTTTTTGCATAGCCTGAGTGTCAGGAATGTGCATAGTGAGAATTTTAGTGCATATCTGTCTGCATGGGCCTCCCTGTTTACAGGGAACAGCATATCCCTCAGATGAGTAGTTCTTATAGTTTTGTAGAGAGTTCACTTTTTTGGACTCTGTAATGCTACTACGAGCAGAGTTCACTTTCTCCATATAATTCATGACGAAATAAAACAAAAAGTATGTTTTAGTGAGCAGAGGTGGATAGAAGATTCCCTTAGTGTGCAGTGGGGTACTGGGAGAAGTGCTTAAAAATAATGCAGACCAGAAATAGCTTGTAGTAGTAGGGATATCTGTACCTTTTAAAATAGCCACGGCCAGGAAAGACATAAGCAGATACTCTGTAGATGGAAATAATGAGCTCAGTAAGATTTTGTTTTAGAGAATAAGCATGAGCTTACCTATATGTAGATGGATTAACTTTAAAAGCAAGTAAAACAGTTTCTGAAGGTAAGAAGTATGAAGTGACACTTCCATTACAGTGATTGGCGTTTCATTATTGAAATGCCTAATATGCATTTTGTGTTGGGATAATTAGTTGTCAGCTTCCAGAAGCAATTACACTTTAAATGTTACCACAGTCATTCAAAGGGAAACCTGGACTTTTTATCTTGTGGCTGAGTTGAAATTAAGATTTAGTAACAACTTGCACAAAATAGATTTACCTCAGAGGGCAGCATTCCTTCTCCAGGGGAAGACGCATTAGCAAGCAATGGGCAGTGCATGGGCAGGGACCATGTCTCTTGGAAAAAAGTCAAGATAAACATTTATAATTGAGTTAACACATGCTGCCATGCTAAGTACAAAGCGTTTTTTTTTTTTTTTTCAGTTTGCGTTACTTTGTCTAATCTTATACTATATCAGCACCTTGTCAGCTCCCTATGTACCTGCAGCCAGGCTCTCTTCTATGGGTGCAAATGGTTTTGCATCAGTTTTTACAAAATGATTCCTTCTATGTGGTTTGAATATTTTCTCAACCATCTACCCCCATCATGTATTTGCCTAACTTATTCTCCTGTTCTTTGTCATTCCTTCCTTAGGAAGGCTCTTCAGTGCAGGCTTACATGTAACAAATGAGCCAAAAGATGTGAGAATAAATGAGGAAAGTCAAAATGATGGTAGTAACACTTAGATGGCAGTCGGTGCTTTTCCCAGGTGTGCTGCATGCCTTGTGGACACAGCTACCATGTGAAAGTGTGTGTGCTACATTGCTTTCTTATTTATTTATTTATTTACTTTTCTGAGTTTTCAGACATTTGATACTAGAATAAGATGCAACCAAGGTTTTCCAAAGCTGACTGTGAGAAGCTATGTAGCCAGAATACCCTATGGCCAAGAGATGTAGCGACAATGTCAGAAGTCCACATCAAAACCACGTTCAAGCTGAACTTGCATTGGACTAGTTTGATACTAGTTTTCTGCAAACTGCTCTTCCCTGGGCCAGAGAGTTCAAGTGGGAATGGTAAGAGCAATTACAGGAGAAGTCTAATATCAACACTCAAGTCCTGCGTTCTTGAGATATAAATTTCAGGTCTGTCCTAATAATCATATGGATTTTAGGGTATTTGGAAAAGAAATTGGTTAAATATGAAAAGCCTCTGCCTATGGTATTTTTTTCACTTATCACAGAAGTGAAGCTGTCTTTGCAGTTGGCAGCAGCTTTTAAAAATCATGCAGTGCCACAGAACAGAAAGTAGAAGATTGTCAGTTAAAACTGTGTTGTTTTTCACCTTTATAGACTACCCAGCAGTGTGGAGAGGCTGTTCCTAAGCAAAATGCAATGATGCTTTTGATGTGCAGATCTGTTGGGACTTCAGGTGCCTCTCTCACCGGGAAGGTGTTTGCCTTAGTTGTATGTACGCTATTGGTCTGGTTTGTAAGGATGAACAGCTGTTTTGTTGCTGCTGGATTTTCCTTGGAAAAATGTTCCCTAGGGACTTAGTGGTAAAATTGCTTCTTTCTAGGCTTTGGGTTTCCTTCAGAGCTACATGTTTGAAATATAAAATGAAATGCGTGAATGCATAGATTTCTCTTGAAGGACTGTGATCTTACCTGTTTTTCTTGTAGCATCTTGAAGGGAGAATATTAGGAAAGCAGGTTAATATCTAAACTGTTCTTAGTTAGCATTTATAGTGTCTTTGCAAATGATTCTTGCTATATTCTCTCTTTATAAATGAGATGTGATTGGGTTAAATGGGGTCATAGACAACATTTGTTGGTCAATTACCTCTTAAATGATGTAAGTTTTCTTAATTAAAATGTCTTTTTTCTTCCACATGACACTCTTTTCTAAATAGGCACTAAATATATCTAAAATGATTATTTCTATTTGTACACAGAAGGTAAGTCAAATAATGTTCTATTAAGTGTGCGTGTTTTTATAAGGCACCTTTATTTCTGTGTGTATGGGATATTCTCAGAATGGCATCATATAAGCAAAATTCTAAATATGCAATCAAATGTTACTTGTTATTACAGGCTGACTCTTTGCCAAGAGCAAGAGATGTAAATAGAGCCATAAAACATAACAGGTATTATAATATTTATATAGAATACTGCGAAAGTTGCAGTATGGATTTGGTAACTGATTATGTTAGCAGTATGTCAGATGATTTTTTTTGGATGAATAGTGAGTTTCCACCATACAATTTAAACATGGTTTTATCAGCATGTTCAATGCGTTGGTGTGTTCAGTAACTCAAAATTTTATCCCCTTGGTCTCATGGGCATGTCACATGTAGAAAACTTCAATCATAAGTTTGATCAAACGTCTTTGACCTGGATTTCCTATTTTCTTCATTCTTCTACTCATCCTTCCTTCCTTCACATGTCATGGCAATGGGACTTGTGTTTTAGGGCCTGAGAAAAAAAAGTAGTGTCTTGCATGTCTGCTGGCCTGTTGTTTTAAAGTTTGTTCTTAGGAAGTTAATATGCACTTTCATTATCCCCTTTACCCTTCTTCTACAGTATATTAAATATTTACCTTAAAGTTTTATGGAGGCAAAAGAGAAAATGAGTCGAATTAGATTCAACGTTCAACTGCTTTTTTTTCCTTAAGTGCAATATAGAATTATTTTATTGTAGTGCTATAAGTAAAAACCTT
>NW_010587519.1:685632-698571 GCF_000705375.1 Tinamus guttatus | reverse complement strand
TCTCACAGTTTCTCAGTTTCCCACAATAATGCATCATTTTCCTTTGCATACATAACGTAACTGCCATATTTCCTGGCCAGAAGAAAGCTCATTCGCACATGTCTTCATGTCCCAGGCTGCACTAACCTCCACTTCCTGCAGGGCACTGCCTTGCTTGGCCAAAGATCCCTTAAAATTCCAATTAGGGAGTTTAAATGACCTGGCCAGAGGGGTTACATAAAGCAATTTGTCAGTAGGTCTCCCTTCATCAAAATTTTAGAGCACTGAGTATCTAGTAATCCTACTGCCCACAGTAATACCATCTAGTTCCAAGAGCTTTTTTAAAAACAAAACAAACAAACAAACAACAATGTGCTATTCTGCCATTCTCCCTCACATTTCTCCCACAGAAGTGCACTAAGTAAAATGACAACGGTTCATGGCATAGGAGAAGCAATAATCATCATCCTACTCTTGTGACAACCTTCAAAACCCAGTCACTGAAACACAGTCACTTCCATTTAGTTTGAACCATGAAACTTAGAAAATGGAGAATTGCACATTCGAGTCTTTTTTTTTTTTTTTTTGCAAAAGCACACACACCAACACAAAAGCCAGAAGACACACATTCGGTTCGGACTTACTGTGTAAGATCATCTCATTACCTGCATTACCAATAACCAATTCAGACCATGAATTTTAACCTCATGGATTACTGGAGATCTATGATCTATGAGCTGAAACGGCTATTTTTACCAAGCTGCTACTGAACACTAAATGGAAAAGGCCTTTAAGACTTCATATTGTAAAGGCTTTAATAATGCCATTTTTATCCAAACTCTTCTTGCCAAATTATTCAAAGCAAGAAAAGACAGACTTCCCTGCACCGTTCCAGAGATGTGATTGTTGTGGGGAAGATTCATTCTGGTTTGTCATTACAAAGAAAAATATAGCAAAATCTAAACAAGTATAGTGATATTACATTACTAACTCTATGCCATAGACCCACATGCATGGATCCTCAGATACATCTGCAAACGAATATACATAAGTAATTAATGCTAACAGGAGATTGCTTCCAACATTTTCTTCATTGTTTCCTTCTTTTCCCATGCTTTTTCTTTCCTCGCTCTTTCCTTATCTGTTTTCTTAACAAATACCAATTCTTAAGATACTATACAAAATTCAAGAAACAAAATAAAGTTGCAGGCAATATCTGATTTTAGGACAAAGTCCATCCACATATAGAAAAGAACACTCACCCTCCAAAAAATGCTAAGAAAAGACAGCACAGTATGACATGAAAACATGACAAAATATGCAGGCAAGACCATTACGGGGTAGGAAGGAATTTTACAACTCTCAGCTGTCTGTGCCTCAGTAGCAGAGACCCTTTCTAGGATCTCCACACTCCATTTCCATGCACATCCCACAGGACAATGTTACCTGGACTTCCCTAGATTCATTTTCCCAGATAGCAGAGAACATCTCACACACAATAAAACAAAAGCAAATGAAAAACTACAAAATAGTAGTATTTTTGTATTTTCTGTAGCAATATTTATACTATTTTTGCCTTTTCTGAAACTGTAACTCAAATTCCAAAATTTGGGAAACTGGCTAGACAACAGTTAATCTAAAACTGATGCACACTTGTTTGTGAGACATTGCTCACAAACTGTGAGGAAAGAGTTCTCCTCTTTCCATCCAGTTAAGTTTAGAAAGCAAAGATGATCTAAAAGCAAGCAGACATAAAACAAACCCAGCAGTTTTGCTTTCTGCCTCACAGATAAGCAGAAGGTGGATAAACGGGATTCTTATAAAGGGGATTCTTTTTATTATTTTCTGTAGCTTTTTGATATTTACAGTCCTGCTACTGTAAACAAGGGTAAAGAGTTTCACAAACTAACAAACTAGCACTTATTTCTTGTTTATATCGTAATCAGAGGTATGCTGACATTGAAAATGTGATAAGGATTCTGGATGGACTTTATGAAAGGAATGGTGAGCCTAAGTAAGCCGTCAGGCAGCGCTCTGCAAGTCCTCTGAAGTTTAGCACATCCTTCACATGGTCTTCAGGGCCTGTGAACCTCCATGCAACACTGGTCCCCTGAATAGCTCTAAGTCACTCACAGAGACTAATCCATATCAAACAACAGCCCTGCATGGTTAGGGATAATAGGAAACAAGCCTAAAAAGAGATCTAACCCTATGAGTTTAGGGCACAAGTCTCCAAAAGGGCAGCTGGACCAAACCTTCCCCACAAAATACAGCATAGGAAGCAACCGAGTTTTACTCCTACAGCTTCTACTCAGTGAAGTATGAGATATTTTGTTCTAAAATTAAGCAGAGACAATGAGAAGTTCCACAAAGTTAGACACCAAGAATGGCAAAATGACCTCAATACTTAAAATATATAGTCAAAAAAAAAAAAACACATGTCTAAGAAGCAAAAATAATGGTATTTTACATTTCATATAATCTTACTAGCTTTTAAATATCTAGTCTGGAAGCGAGCTAGATAGAAGAACCCACCAATTTTAATGTAGAATTGAACTTCAGTATATATAGCCCCAGGTAGGTACCCCTAATGTATTGTGTCTATGATTATCTCTGTCACATGCAGCTATTCATCCACAGACTTTTCTCTCTCCAAGATAAAAATAAGAAAATAAAATGCTCAAGTATTTTAGTCAAATTTTTCAAGAAACTGAAGTATTGGCCAAGAATTTGAATACTGTATTTCAGCTGAATTAAATCACCAGTAGCAGAGATATTAACCCCAGAAGTAGATTATAACAGCAAAAAATACTTAGCAGACAGAATAATACCCATTGGAGACTATGATAAAGCAGTTACAGATGTTCAGTCAATTAGTATGCCTGATTAGCTTGAAAATTCCAGTGCACCATATAACAGTAATGAACCATTTCATGGTTACTACCGAATAAGACCACTAGATATTGCACATTTTAAAAATATTTTTAAAATAGAAGAGTCTCCTGCTTCCTTCCAATCCTCTCCTGGGGAGAGGGAACACACTGGGGATAACCCAGGCAGCTGCTCCTCCCCATCCCTTTTTCTCATCCCCAACTCCCCCTATTGCACATGGATCTCCAGCAAGAATTCAGACGGGAGCTTGTTTGGTTAACTTGCCACTAGCAGAAGACAGTATTTTAAGATATTCTCATAAACCTTCACAACCCAGATCACTGCAATAGAGGGCATATGGAACGAAGAAGGAATTGTTACAGTGGGTAATGAAACAGCAGCAGATAATTTCCATTTTGCACAATTTGTAGATTACTATTACTTGGGTATCTATGACACTAAAGTCTTCAGACAAGAAGTTCAGTCATCGTAAGATAATAAATCTGAAACTTCTTAGAAACTAAAATTTCCACATAATTTCCTTACACTTACTAGTGGACTCTTGGCATATTCCCAAGTTTATTGCTTGCAAGGGTGATTATAATTGAACTATGACTATAGAGATAAAAGTAAAGAACTGCTAGATTTGTTAGCCAACAAAAGCCTGAAACACTTTTATTCTTCCCATCTATCAAGACCCGGATTTCACGACAGAAAGAACCAGGCTTGATGCAAACAGTTCTGGAAAGAACTGGCAGCCAACATGAAAACACCAAGGTGAACGCTATTTCTGTGAAGAATACCTAAGAGCACTACAGAAAATCAATTTGTGGGCTTGAGAAAGAAATTCAAATTAGGAAATGTGTGGTTGGCAGAGATTTTGAAAACCATGGAAGTAGAAGATGGGGGATGGAGATTAATTTGTTTGTGAAATATTAAGAGCATCTTTATCCAAAATGCTATAGCACAAAAGAAATATCTGTGGGAAAGCCATACACACAGCATACAATTTACTCCTCTTGGAGAAAAAAAAAAATATAGAAACATAGATCAAAATCTATGGGGTTCAATAGTTTTATTTCTTATTATAGATCAAAATCTATGGGGTTCAATAGATCTTCATCCCAGTTACAATCTTGTTTCTGCAACCATGAATTATTTTAGAACAAGTTTAAAAGATAACTTCAGAATATTCTCACTCCTTAATGAAAAATATTAAAGTTTTGTTAACCAGAAGCTTCTATTTATCTTATTTATTCCTCTCTTTACCTTTTACTTGCAGAGAAGAAAAATCCTTTTCCGCACTATCTAACAAGAAAGCAGCAACAAGTTCCAGCCCACAAAAGATGCTATTTTCTTTTGGCCTCTAAGGTACTCTTCATGGCTGTATGTACTTAGCACCACTCTCCCTACATCGCAGGCAAACATTCCAGAAATGACCTCCAATTAAATCCATAATTCTTTACGAATTAATAAAGCCACTGAGCCAGCAGTCTCAGCCCTTTTGCAGTGGGCTACAAGCAGACAAGTGTTCTTACTCCTCCAGCAAGATTCACTGCCATCTTTTATTTAAAGCACTAAAACTGTTCTTACAGTTTCACAACCTGGATTTGAGTCAGGAAAAGAAGGAAAAGGCCAAAAGACAACTACAGCCCTATGCAAACATCTACAAAAACAAGCCTATGTGCTACACTGTATATAACCAGGGAAGTAATTTGACCTAATATAGTCATATCTGTGACAGAATTTGTATTATCCCATGATATGACCAAAGAGTTACATAATAGATTAATCTATTTATGCTATACTACTATTTAAATGTATATAATATATATAAATTGCCAGCATAGCAATGAACAATGTTACAAAACAGATAAACTATTAAATCATTATGTACAGCACTCTGATTCAAAAGAGCTAGATATAGAACAGCACATTTGGAAGAGTTTGTCTTCCACAGTGAACAGAAACTGAATAAGAATCTAGATTTATATTCTACTGGCTTCAACTTCATTGGAATGACACTCACTTACATGACAACACTTCGAAATCCTGAATAAATTACATTATTTTTCAGGAGTTGTCATGCTAATATTTGATGCAATTCACATTTATATGTAATGTCATAAGGTTTTGTAATACCACACTTTTTCTATCCCTTTCATGTAGGCAACCCAAAGGAGACATTCATTTTCACACATTTATTTGCACAGCCAAAAAAAAACACCACACTCAACATATTTAGTCAACACGACCAGAAATTAAGACAGATGGAAAGAGCTGCAGCCAGCACTACTATAAAATGAATGCCAATTCATGTATAAAAGCATTAGGACTTTTCCTAAAAAGCCAGCGGCACAGCTGCTGGCCCAAAAGCCAAGAACAGTACTTGAAATCAGTGCTTACTTCAGAGGTATCTTTCAAAGGTAGACAGGCTATTCTCTTATTTCATATTCATTCACTCAAAAGTAAATGAATAAAACCGATGTTCATACATTTGTCTGAAAGAGCACAAATATGTTTTCTTTCAATGTAAAGCTTGCCTTTTTAACAAATTCTTTTAATAATATATTCTTTAACTTTGAGATTTAAGAGAGACCAAATTTATATTGTTAATATCAATGATATTCATCACCAATATCAATGATGTATATATCAATAAAATAATCCTTAAGCTTAGTGCATATTACAGTAAAAAAGAAATTGTTAGCATTTAATAGCTTCCTGAATGTCTTGAAGAAACGTATTTTATAATAAAACACCTATGTAATTCAAGGTGGCTACAGTGGCCTAATAGTTGTTCAGGGGTATAAAAAAAGATACTGTTAGAAAAAGATAATAAATACTCATTCTAGCTGAAACCCTGCTCTGCTCCTTAACTCCAGTCTCAAACCCAGTAGATAGTTTTCAATGGGGCATCTTATGACCAAGCTGATATGGTAACAGGTTACTTTTACGTAACTCCGGATGTTTAGGGAAGTTTGTGATGAAGCACAGCTGCTACTGGAAGGGCTTCCCTTCTGTTACCATGCCCTTGATTTGTCCTTTTCATGAGCCTTGGTTGGCAGCACGAGAAGAAACAAAGAGCACCAGCTGTTCCTTCTAGTACACTCTGGTTTCTCTGCAACTATCATTACCTTCATTATTCAAAGAAGCAACTAAGAATTTTAAGAGAGACGGGAAAAACAACAATGGATGGAAGGGCTTAATATCCAAAGCATTGACAGAACAAAGCACTATTCCATCACCCAGAGAAGTGAGAGTAATTAATACAGTACCTGAACTTTTCAGGAAGCTGTTTTAAAAAATATTGATGGATGGGCATCAGTAGATGACTACATAATACAATTTAATAACTTCCTTAGAGGAAAGCAGAAGTACTCCTGTTGAAGCCCCGAGAGTCTATCCAGCCTGTATAAAGTGAGTTTTTCCTTTAATTACATAGCAGAGCTGACTGTAAGCTTTCAGATAGCAGTTATTTTTCAGGCCATATAAATCCAACATGAGTTAGGGAAGATTTTCACTTAACAACTCTTCTATAACTAACTGTGTAAGTAATTGTGTAAATGAAAAACCTCAATTCCAAACTTGCAATATTTCAATAATATGCAATACTTACCTATAAAATCATAATCCTATACTGCCTATACCATTAAATTTACAAATCATGTTTTGCTTCCTTTTTTCCAAGCAACTCTAAAATTACTTAGAGCACTCCAACCTAGGTGTGCTTACTATAATGAGTATAATTTTCTGCAACAAAATATTTTATTTCAAACAGTAAGTGTAACAGAACCTTAAAAACAACTGTATTTTTGAAAAATAGAGTTAATATTTGAAGTTTTTTTCCCCAGATCTTAAATAATATAAAACAGTATCCAAGAATGAAGTATTAAATGTAGGCAGATAAAGGGTCTCCTACTAGTCTTTATAATAGAGGGGAAAAACTCTCACATATTTGTGATACAATGTCTGCCAATAGCTCTTGATCACTTCCAGTTTGAATAGCTTTCCTTAAAGTATTTGCTTTTTGAAACACAAAAAATGGATTCATCAGGAACTATTTTTATCATGTTCCAAACAACACACCTGTTTAACAGGTTCTGATGGTCAAACAGTAACATAGTAGGAATACAATCAAGCTATACTGTGCATTAAAAATTACCCTAGTAAAACAGATATGCATATACTCCAATATGCTTGGTTGAGATATTAAATAATCCAAGATCCAGAAGTGAGCTTTCCCCCCCAGTCGTAACTGCAACTCAGCAGTGATCTGCACTATACTTGTAGTGGAAAATACCAGAAAAATCATTATTAAAATCAACAAAAATGTTAACATAGTAAATGCTGACTACATAAAAACACTCATGATCCAAATGGTAGCTGTGCATGAATACGCTGTACTGCCACAAACTGTTCCACCACCCAGGTAAGCACTGCTGCCCTGCAGCTGCAGAAACAAGATCAAGCCCAGTAAAGGTTAGGACATCTTCATTACTCTGTAGCAGCACTACTATTAGCTGTCGTGTTCCCAGGAAAGCCCTACTTCCACAGCTCCAGATCCTGCTGGTGGGCTCTCTAGTATCTAAGAAGCTGAAGCTTCTTTCCATCAGCAAGGCACCAGTAAGCAGCTGGAACACAGGGTCTTTCGCTGCTTTCAGAGTTGCAGGAACAGTCTACCTTGGACCTAATTGAGAGACATGAACAAAACAGGTAGGCAAGATGCCTTTCTAAAGTAACTGCATAAGCCTTATCTCCTTAGGAAAACAGGACGAAACATTTGGTTATAGTTAAAATAGTAAATTATGGCTTCTGCATTAGTCACAAGAATCCAATTCCCCACTTTCTCCATGCAAAATAATTTAAAAGGATTTTTCCTACGCATTTTACCCTGAATGCCATGAGAGGCGATTTCAACAAGTAGAGCCTTTTCCAACCCAGAATTGTATGAGTTTTCTGTAAATGAACTGTGAAAATAAGTATGCTGGTAAACTAAACAAAATTTATCATTTACTGATCTGCTTCAGATTGGATTAGACGGGATTGCTCCTATGTAGTCAAGCAGTGCAACACACAAATGATTGTTTTGACCTCAGTGCAAATGAAGAAAACAGTGACCATGCTTTACATTAAGTTGCATTGTGAAAAACTAGTTGATTTTCCCCACCAATTTACTCTAAAGAGAAAGACCTATGGGTATAAACAGCTGTGTTTATTGGATCGTAAGTCTCAAAAAGACCTAAATACATTGAGCTATAATACTCTTCAGAATTGTCGAGGTCTACCTAATTGAAATATATCCTCCAAATTACAAACAGGACACTATGATCTAACACAGTAGAGTTGCAGAAATAATATGATTTTTTTTAAATGGGTTAGCATACCAAAAAAAAAAAAAAAACGGAATAGAAGGAATAGCTATTTTTAAAATGATTAATGCAGGGTAGCCCATCATGGCTTGGTTTAAGATAGAAAAAGCAAAGTAATCTAGGTTAATCTGAGCAAGTTTGAATTTGATAGCTATAAAGTCTCAATGAAATTCAAACTGTTGAAATATAGTAAAGTTCAAGATTTCACTCTTCCTCATTATAATTGAGATTAGAAGACTGCCTTTCCTTAACCATAGGAAAAAAAAAAACAGCATATAAGAATACATATATTATAATAGATAAGAAATCTGGCTATACCTGAGCCCTTTAGTGCTTCATGAGCTACTGCCAAAAGGCCTAATGCAAACAGATGGGATCTTGACTCCACAGCTTCCCTGACATTAAAATACATTAAGCTTAAATTACATTAAATTACATTAAACTTTAGTTTAAACTAAAGTTTAGTTAAACTGTAGTTTAAACTTTAAACTACATTAAATACTTGCACAGGTAAATACTTGCAATTCCATCACTGCCATTCTGGAGAAAAGTAGTAGGGACATAAAGCAGTTTTGAGATGTTGCGTTTGTGGGGCCATAGAGGGAGTTCTGTAAGAACATGCTTAAAGATAGGGGAAATTTTACAGATGGGAATATCAAACAGACACAGAAAAGAGGCTTTCCTATAAAAGCTGCAGGAATAGGCAGAGAGGGGAGAAAAGTTTTAGCCAAAATATTGAAACAACCTGAGCACCATCAGACACATATTCATTCCACATCACTGTGGTCCTTCAAGATGAGAGAAGGAATACATCTGGCCACAACGGACCACTGAACCTGGACACTCCAGAAGAATGAAGCATTACAGAAATCCTGATTTTTTTTTTTTGCGGAGGCATGGGAGTAGAAAGTGAAGTAACATAAATGATATAAGTGATCAGTATGTTCCTCCGACAAGCCCAGCCTCCTCGGTTTTCATTTGCGGTTGTCCAAAACACTTGCTCGTGTGCTGCCAGCCTTGTTTCTTGGGGGTTCCCCAAGCCAGGAGCTCTGCAATACTTATTCATGTAACTTCATGTTCCACAGTTGAACACTACAAAACACAGGCAGAAACTAGTTCCCTCTTGCTTGCACTCAGGATCCTCAGTGGATTAATATACATGCACTGACTTCAAATACTGTCTATTCTCACAAAAAATGTTTCTCCAAGAAAACACAAACAGGCTTCAGGCATATTTTGGTTCATTGCTGAACGCAACCTCTGTAGCTACAGCTGCTATTTCATTCAGCTAGACATGCAGCAATTTTAACAATTAATTATTCCTTATATTGACTAACAGGTTCGTTTTTCAAAAGAGTATTACTTAAAAGTGATAGTCTGGAGAAACATGAGCTTCAAGAAGAAAATACCTTATTGATTTTAAGGAGCAAAAATACTTCAGTGCATTAAAACTATGGAAAGGTTAATGGTAGAAAACTCTATCTTCCTTTCTGAATGACAAATAAACAAACAGCATATTCAGAACATTCCAATAGCCACCTCTCACCTGTTCTGTAATCATCCCCTGCTCTCTTTCTAAACCTAAGATACTGAATTTTAAGGAAAGGCTTCAGAAATCTTCTGAAATTCAGCTGTGAAAAGGTAGTCCCTAAGTACTTTTAATTGCCTGAGAGACAATGAGCACTGTATCAGCCTACCACCTGAGAAATCCTTCCAAGAGGCATCCAAAGATAACAGCCCTTTCATATATGTTATATGTTATGAGATGTATTTGAAATGTATTTGTATTTGAAATGTATTTGTATTATATGTTATGAGATGTATTTGTCTCAGACAAGAATTAAAAATGCATATTTCAGCTTGACACTGAAAAGATGAACTACCAAGTTGCTTTGGTAGATCCATAGCTTTCACATCCCGAAATCTTTAACCCAGAGATCTGCAAAGCACACAGTCAACTAAGATACACACATATACTTCTGTGAGAAACCTTGACCTTCTCTAGCTTTGGCACTCTGATGTCCTAGGTATGTGCAGGACCAGACTTATCCAAAAGCCCAAGACATGCTCCGAACATCAGAGACTCTCTCAATACTTCACACAGCAACAAGAGGCCGCTGAAGAACCGAGCCTGTTTCAGAGTAGTGCTCTACCAGTCTATAGTAAGTCTTAATTTTCCACTGACAACTTTTCTTTCACATTGTAACACCTAGAATGAACCATAATGGCTCATATCACCAGCTTAAGTCAGATGCATAAATTCTACTGAAGGATAAATTAAATAATAATGCTGAATTGTCTGATGTCTAAAGATATTTGAAATTAGGATCTCATATTCCTTGAGCGCAAACACTACTAAGCTGCAGGTAAATTATGCAGCCCCTACCTAGTGCATTGTTCAATAAGAGACTGGCCACAAAACAAAACAAGCAAACAAACAAACAAAAAGTTTGGCCAGCATTATCTATGTTCCAGATCCTTAGCCCCAGCTAAATGTAAAAATCAATGAATAGTGAGTTATATCTCCTGTTTCTTTAAGGTAAGCAGAAAAGACATGTATTTTCAGGTAAGAAAGCCCATAGTTCACCTTCAACGTAAGCCAATGCTAAAACCGATAATGAGATGTAAAAGCCTGTAGGTGACTCAGGGAACTCACCAAACAGAAGGATATAAAAATAAATAAATAAAACATTCAAAGCTGAGCACAGTTAAAGGACAGCAGCAACCTTTAAATTGCAGCTGAACATTGTGAGTACATTTTCAAGTCAATAATATTTCAAGCAAGAGTTATACACATCTTAGTACACAACTTTTCCGAAGTGCTTTTTCCAAGTTCATTTGTCAACTTATTATGAAAAGTCTCTTGCATAATGAATAGCCTTCCAATAATAGTTCACCATATAGTAGGAACTCCATGTAAACATTAGAGATGGATCAGCATTTCCATTTCTATTACAATGCCATCAAGTAGCAGCTCAAGCTAGAGTTCAAATTACTTTTCCAAACTTCAGTAGTCATTAGTTTGAGGAGTTTGCCTGCCCTTCATGAAGTCTTTTATTTCATTGTGAGAGATTCACATAATACTACTATTTTTCATCATGCAAAATAAGCACTTCAACCAGTAAGAAATAAAAAGAAAAAAGAAAAAAAAAAGAAGAAAAAAGGGCAGCACATTGCTTTTAGTTATCCTCGGGATCATTAATAAAAATAATCATGCCTGACCATCTATACTGCTGGATCTTTTGCGGCAGCTGACCGATCCCTCTCAAGGACATATTAGAAAAAAAAAAAAAAAAAAAGGTATTCGGACTTCAGGGAAGCAAGTCTGGCACCATATTTAGCGACAACAGGGCCACATCACAGCATCATGGACATTGGTAGTTCACAACTGGTAAAACATGAACAACAAAAAAGAAAAGATTCCCTCTGCCCCACAAAAGCAAATCACTAGCTAAAGAATAAGCACCAGAGCAGGACAGAGTAAGCAAAAGCTGCAGACAGATAATGCAGAGAAGACTGTAACAGGAAGGGAATTTTCCCCCCATTTCTGACAGAAAGATCCTGCCTCTGTCAAAATTCAATAGAAATCTAGGAGCAACTTCAGGATGAAAATCCATAGTGTTCAAAATTGAATTAGCAAAGAATTAGATAACCTGAAGAATGATTTTTTTAAGGTAGTATATGTTTCTAAAAGGCTTGGAGTATATAATTAGCTAAGAAGGCAAATCAAAATTGTTTGGAGAAAAACATTCTCAAAGCATTTTGTATATTAAAAATTTATATATACCCTGAACAATGTACAGAAATATATATATTTATATATTTATATATATACACACACAAGCACAGGAGATTAAAGCAAACACACCAAAGGAAAATAAAAAGAAAAATAAACAACTTCTCACTGGAGGTTTGTAGTTGTAAACAGCACACTAGCATTCACAACAGTGTCAAAGACAAGATAAAAACCTCGTACACTCAAGTTGAATTTCAGAGGATTATTAGCATGTCATTCAAGTTAGAGAAACGCAGCTTTACAACTCGAGCAACTCCGCAGTCATAAGAATTAACTTTAAATTAAGGGGAGAAGCAGTACAGCAATAGCTGGATTTCCAGTAACCCATCGGTTTTAACCCACAGCGCCAGCTGGCCGAGCCGCGCGGGGCCGGCGCTCCCGGGGCGCTCGGGAAGCGCTGCCGAAGGCGGCGGCTGCACCTCAGCCGAGCGGCTCCTCGGTCACCCGCTCACCTGGGCGCTTTTCCTACCCTTACACGCGGGCTGGGGAGGAAAGGGTTTTATTAAATGCTCCCAAATGCAGAAAGCGCTTATTGCGAGAGCTGTAAGAGCCCCCTGCGCTAGATGCGGAGATGCAGCGAGGCTCGCTAACGGGGAGCGCAGAAACGGCGAAGCCCAACGGCGGCAGGAGGTTGTGCCGCGAGCGCCGTAGGAGGATGCCTGAAGTGCCATTATTGCACCTTGTCGGAAAGAGTTTTTAAAAAAATAAAATAAACTTGACAGCAAATACACTTCCAAGGCAGCAAGTCACGCTGACGGCTCCCACGGAGTGAGGCACGGACCCTTTCCCAAGAATGCAAAAAGCCAAACGTACGTACCGGGAGGAACCGGCTCCGCTCGCTGGCGACGCGCGCTACGATCCGCTGGCGACGCCGTGCCTCCTCCGCGGTTGGAAGGTCGCGGCCGCCCGCGCGGCGCCCCC
>NW_010587519.1:673274-685245 GCF_000705375.1 Tinamus guttatus | reverse complement strand
CAGGGGCCGCCCGGGGCCGCGGAGCCGCGCGCGGGGGCCGCGGAGCCGCGCGGTCACGCAGGGAGCTGGCGCGCAAGAGATTAAGTAAAAACTTCAGCCCCTTGCTGGGCTGGAAGCCCGGGGGGAGAATCGGGTTCGCGCGGGTCTCTGCGTAGAGCCACATGGAGATTTTATTGAATCTGGCCGCAGCCGATCGCTGTGTTGCTGCTGGGTTGCTGTAATTAATTCCTTCACGTCTCTTTTTTATCAGGTTATGTAACAAATAGTAATAAGTTTCCTGAACCCGCTATGGTCTTTGAGGATTCCAAGCCATAATAAAGCATTCACAGTAATTGGGAAGGTGCCATCCACCAGGCTGCCCTGGAAGCCAGGGAGAGATGCTGAGGCCTTGTGAAACCATTCAGCAGCAGCTCCAGCTGCACTGAGGCCTCCCCTGAGTGGGAAGACGGGTTTCTGCATAAGTTATTTTGGAGATGCCGCTACCCCATCTCTGTTTCTGTGTGCAGTGAAATAGTGGAACGTGCTAGCCAGAGAAACACCAACACCTCCTTCTCTGGGGACAGATACACACTAGACCAGTATCCGCTGAGCCAGACTTAGCAGGAATCCCAGCTGCCTGTAAGGACCCGAGGAGACCCATCTTAAGTCCCCTATGAACCCAGGAGTCCTTGTGCCTAAGGAGCATCCATCTCTGAGATGCAGTTGCTTGTGCGATGACTTGTGGCACTGGTTTGAGGAAGGGATGTAGAGAAACACATTAGAAAGACTACAAGCTGTGTCTTAACTGGCAGATTGGGACCACCAAGGACTCACAACCACAATTGAAAGGAGGTAGCAGCCATGAGCTGAGCACTGACCTTCCTACCAAGATGGTTCAGCTTGGATTTGGCATGGAGTAGGAATGAGTACAGAGTCTATTACTGTAGCTTGGCTCATGCGTGGAAGGTAGTGAAGCACGGTAGCTACTCTGTTACATAGCCAAGAGTCTGCTTTGCACCTTTGCCTCAAAGATTGTGGAGCAACAGAAGAGCAGGAAGAGCCCAGAGTCTCCTTCTGAGCCCAGGGTTTGGTTATTCATACAACCTTCCCACCAACCCTGGAGCATCAATAACCCAGTGACCAATCCCAGAAAAGGGCACCCCCTAATCTGCAACAGGTGTCCTCTATATCCCCACAGCTCTTTATCTTCACCAGGTAACTTTTATTAACCTTTCCTCCTATATATTTCCATAGAAGATTATGTTTGCTTTTTTTAAATGATTGCACAAAATCTTATGTGAGGCTGACCCAGCCTTGGTTTTACAGCAAGATACAGTATAGTAATCTCTAGGTGCTATACATCCAGCACTATGGATGCTAACATGTCAACAGGGCATCAGTTTGGTCCTGACCTGGAGGAGGATCAGAAATGCAGTTGATGTCTCTCTTCCCTCTAAATATTTTAGCTTCCCCAGAGCATCCCGATTCACACATTCCCTGTGCCTGATTCACTTGGGCTTATGAGACCTGACAATATCACAGACCTGTAGCAGAGTTTTCAGCTGGGAAATATGTGCTTTAGCTGTGCATTGTATAGGAAAGGAAGCCTGTGCTTTTATGCTTGACCGACCATAGTCATCCTTTAAATTTTGAAAATGTCTTTTGCAGTTTGCCCTCCCTTATGACCTTGTCTACCTCCAAAAAAGCCCCACACTTTCTGCTTTGACCAACTGTTACAGTGATTTTTTTTTCTCTAGTTTCAGTAATTATTTAAATCATGGACTTCAAACTCCTACCAAACTACACTATGTAAAATTGCAGGGTTTTTTAAGTTTGTTGGAGAAATACTTTATAAGATCTTTATAAGATGACTCTAACCTTGGTGAAGACATAGGAACCCAGACATGTAGATACAGTGGTTTAGTAAGTATTTTGCCTTTCCTTTTCATTTCAGGAAACACAGCAAATGAGCAATAACACAGTATATTTACTGAAGATAATCGATTTGCAGACTGCAGACTCTCTGAGGCTAGATGGCATGGTTTCATCACCTGCTATGATGATGCCCTTCTGCTACCTGGGGCTTCTGGATGCTACTGTAATATACATGTTCAATAATAACAACCTAATTGAGTGTCCCACGCTACTTCCAACCTAATGTTTTTTTTCATTTCTACTTGTCATTCAAACATCGCTGTGGGCATGACTGAAATTATATGAGAAGAGATATTTCTGCTATAGTGCTGTCTAATTAATGCTTCCCAAAGATTAAACTAAGGAGGTGGGGGAAATCTTAAATTTATGAGTGTGATATGAGTGTAAGCAGGTAAATAAACATAAAGATACTGAAATAAATCAGCTAAGAAACTCCACAATAATTAAGGAGAGCCAAACTTAGCCCCTCTCCATCCTGATGTCAGCTGGCATAAACCTAAAACTACCAACTGAACTCTTGTTCCCATTAATGACATACCCCCTCAGTTCTCTCCACCAAATGCTGCAGTTGCTATGCCTACTTCCAAGGAATATTTCTCTGATTGTGTTCACATGTTTTCCACATGTGAATTGCCTATATCTGTTATATACACCACTGTTGTCCCCTATCTGCTTTTCCTCCAGAAAAACAGATCATAGCTTGTCCTCTGGGTACTTTTGTTTCATAGGACTCTCTTAGGTACTAGCAGAAGTACCATCTGATTCACCTCAAGCTTAAGCTGAGCTGCTTTTGCGAAACTACGGAACACTTCCAACATGGAAACTAGATGGACTACTGGTCTGATCTTGCTGGTGATTCTCTGGAAGCAAATAAACCACTCCTTAATCTGAAATGGCCACCGGACCCTAGAATATTCAGGATTAGAAAAGCATATTTGAAAATGTACTTACTGTCTTTCTACTGTAAGGCTGTATAACCAGATGCCTGTGCTTTCAGGTATAGTAATGTCAGTAGTTAAATTACGTGGAAAAAAGTATGATGCTTTATATGCCGTTAAATGATTAGAAGATCTTCTTTTCCAGATCTTTTTATAGAATTTTATCTAAAAATAAGTGTTCAATATAAATTCAATAATTATTTTTATGAAATACTTCTTCAGCAACATTGATATACACTTATCTGAGCCCTTGCTCTGCATGCACAGTTAATAGATTTTGCATTTTTTCCAAGACCAGGGTTTTCTGAATATGTATATCACAGGATAATGTGCCAGTTCTTCAAAGAGAGAAGAGAGACACAGAGAGACTCCCTGCGGTGGCAGTGGCGGAGGAAAAGCTGCATTCGCGCGTGTGCTTGGGCCACAGTCATTTCATGTCGCTGGTGTTGCTAATACGGATGCCAAGATCAGAGGAGCTACTCTTGCTCACAGCCATCTGTATTTTATCACTGTTTTGTATCATCCCACCCTCAATAGGTCTAGTAACCATCGTATGAAAAATGATGTTATATTAAAAAGTTATGTTTTTAGAAGCATCCAGTAACAGTCAAGCCCAATTTCAATGAAGTAAATGGAAAACACTTCTTTTAGTATCAAATGTGATCAATTAAATCAGCAGTATCTTAAAAATCTCATTTCATTGTCTCCATGAGCTCCTGCTAATGAACGAAGAGCGTAGCTGCTGCTGGAGCAGCAGGAGGGAAGGGCTGGGTGGGGGAGGCTACGGAGAGGCCCCGTCTGTATTAAGGAAATTAATTATGTGAGCGGATTAAACTGCAGCATTGAAAGCCCTGACACAGGCTGTATGCATGAAAGGTTTACACTAGCGTAGCAACTACAGCAGTGCTGGTGTATGGATGCAAATTTCCTTGATGCAGCCAGGACCTAGATCAGGTCATAGTAACTAATACAAAACTGATATGAATTATATGCAATTGTGCTGGAGAGCATGATACAGAAAGAAGATGATAATAAGAAGGTTAAGTGCCTTGTGAGTGCAAACTGATATCCAATATCTTGAAATCAGAGAGAGGGATAACTGAAAGGGTGAGAGGATATCACATATACCTGTATGTGGTAGACAGAGGCATAAAAGCAATCTATGAACCATGGGAGGAAGAGGAGTGTGACAGCATGATCTTTTCAGATGGACATTTCGGTTAGAAATGAATAAGTGATTGAAGGCTAATTGCGATAAACAGGCAAATTTTGTTTTTTGTTTTGTTTTGTTTTTTTTCTCCTTCCCTTCCAGGTTTTGTTTAGCTCTGTTTCTGTGTGTCATTGAAGTATTTGTGTATTAATAGATACTCATTTTAATAGCATTGCAGTAATCTGAACATCTGCAGCTATTAGACGTTAAAATATGATTACTTCCCCATATATCAAGTTATTTTTGTAGTACTCTACCTGATTTTGTCACATCTGTTAAATGCAGTGGATCAGTTTTTATCATTACCTATTAATTGGCAACCTTGAGCTCAAATGTTAAGCAGGAACAAGCCTGATGCCTGGAGGCCTGGCAAGCAGCTCAGTGGAAGGCAAAGACATTTTATGGCTGTCCTAAAAGCTAAATGACAGGCTGTGTAACTTTCCTAATCAAACAGAATTAAATAGAAAATTAGATTCCTTCTACCCCTGCCATCCTGTGTTTAAACAAACTGCTTGATATACTGTTTAATAGTATACAAAATATAGAGCATTTTCTAGATTAGTGGATTTACTTCTAGCAAAAATTCAGCTTATATTAGAGAAATCAGATATTTTGTTGGCTCAGAGCACCTAGGAATTTTCACACAGCATAAGGGTTCTCACAGGATGAGAAGCTACTTTTCTTCTGAAACATCCTGCTCTCAAGACTTACTTTTGGAGAGGTGAACACCCAGAGGATAAATGCATGCAAAGCATAATTTTGTTTGCTAGAAGAAAAAAGAAAGAAAGCTTAGGCAGGAACTGTCAATAAAAACCTGGTTAGTAAGTTTAAAGTAGTGGAGAAATACTCCTTAAAAGCCCTCTGAAATGTGATTGCTATGCTCAGGTAACTGTTCACTTTGTTAAGGGGAGTGGTGAAAACAGCCCGCTCCCTAGGGTTTTTTTTTTTTTTTTTTTTGTACTCCAAAGAATTTACAAGAATCCTTATTTTTAGAGTTATTTTTGTTTTGGTGCAATGTTTGTTTCCAAATGTAATGATGAATTTTAATTATCTTCAATAGCTTTCAGTTCTAACTGTGAAATTTATGGCAACATAAACATCGTAACAGACAGGTGTTAGCAATGTTCTTCACCAAAGCATCCATCAGTTAATACTTGGCACACAGCGCCTTCCAGGGAATCACAGTGGTAGTTTAGCCCCACAGTTTGAATTTTAAAGATCATCTGACATTTCAGGTGTCAATATAATCAAGTAGGTTCAGGTTTTAATATGGTTTCCTTCATGAGTTACATCAGACATCCAAACCATGTCTGAGACAAAAGACATGTGCATTTAAACCCAAACTTTATCAACAGCATCAGGTGTAGGCAGACAAAACAGTGAGCATAAACAACGCTGACCTATGAAAAAAAAAACAAATCGAAAAACAGTATATCTGAAAGATAAACAAGACAAAAGAGTGCCCTAAGACCTTTAATTTGGTCAAGTATTTCAGACGATATTTGGTTTGTCACTACATGAACATATGCATAAAGTCTTAGTTAAAAAAACTTTCCTAAATCAAGAGCTAATAATTCTAAGATATATAAATACTCTGATGGGAAAACTGCAATGAATACAAATGACTCTATGCTAATTTACTTTGAACAGAAACAAGAAGAAAGTAATATATAAATGACCTGCAACCAAAACGGCATTGCATCTCCACATGAGGGTAGTTGGTAAATATGGGCAATATGTCCAAATATGGTCAAAATGCACAAATATGGTCATAATGCCCATATTGGGGAATCCTGCCCTGATTGCCATATTTGGACATTTTGACCATATACAGGTAATTTTTGCTATGTGGCTAAAATGCCCATATTTGGGCATCCTGACCAATTGTCATATTCGGGCATTTTGACCATATGAGGTTAAAAATGCACATATATTGTCAAAATGACCATATTTGGGCATTTTCACCATGTATGGGCATTTTGCCATGGTAAAAATGACCAAATATGGCAATCAGATTGTGGATGCCCAAATATGGGCCTTTTGAGCCTACATGGACTGTTCTTTGACCATATATGGTAAAAATATCCAAGTATGACAATTGTGCTGGGGTGCCCAAATATGGCCATTTTGACCATATATGGGCATTTAAAAACAGTCTTCTTGGCGTCCTGCTTTCTGGACCTACACCAACTATTTGCTCAGGTACCTTCATACTCTTGCACGCAGTCCTGTGCCACGTGCTCTAGGTGACCCTGCGTGTGCAGGAGGTTGGACTAGATGACCTCTAGAGGTCCCTTCCAACCCTAAGCATTCTATGATTCTATGATGCTATGAAAAGGGATATAAATAAATTCACATTGAATTGACTATTAAGAACAATTGAATTGACTGGTTGCTATGGCTGCACCTGTGAATAATGTTCAATTATTTTTTTTTCTTTATGTCAGTTTTGAAATAAAATTCTAGAAGGTTTCATAAAGGCTATGCTTTAGTCTCTAAGACTTGAAGCAAAATTTTTAATCTTCAGATAGGATACAGAAAATAGCATTGCAAAAAACAAATAGCTGTACAGGAATCAGTATTCCAAGTTGCCCATTTTATATACAAAAACATTTTTATCTCTCATTACATGTTTTCAAGGCTAATTTTTCAAATTATCACTATTTAGATAGCATATGTCTGCATTTGCAGACCATCTCAATCGCAGTATTCCCCAGACACATGTGCTGTTCCTCCAGAACACATTTTGGAGAGATAATTTATGATCCAAGAGAGGGAGCTATCTTGAATTGTCACCTTGAACTTGAACAGAAGGATGGGTTTTGCATTATCAGTTATATCGCTATTTGGCATCAACATGTAAGACCTTTTGTGAGAATATAAGAGCTTATGATCTGTTTCCAGACAGTACATATCTGATTTGTTTTATTAGGAATAACACTGATTAACATAAATTTACTTTAACAGCAGCAACAAAAATTGAAGGTAATTGCATCAAAGCATCATCATTTTTGTGGAGCAAGTTTTAGTTGCACCATGAAATATGCCTTTTAAAACTTTTTTTTCTCTCTCTCTCTCTCTAGAAAGCAGCAGGTACTGTTAGCCAGATAATTTTTCCAAAATGTTCCAGGATTTCTTACGGATATTAATTTCCGTTTAAGCCTCTCCAAACTTTGGCAGAAAGACAAGTTTCATTTTTCTTTAACAAGTCCTTTAGTTGTGCAGATGTTGTAGCCAGATTGGCAATAAATTTTGCTGTAACAGTTAATTCAACTTAGGGAAAGGTGTTATTATTTAATATTCTGAGCCCATGCTGCCTTTTGATCCTTAATTTATAGGTGATGTGTTTTATACTTAGAATACTATAAAAGTATTTTGAAACAACTATTAGATTATTCTCTGTGAATGAAAGTGTGGATATTGTTCTTTGCAAGGTAGCAGACTTACGTCCCAAATCCAAATTGATACATACTTTTTGACTACACCTCTCTAATTTTCATCACTCTATTTTGGTCTCTCTTCTATTGGCCTGATTAAAAGCCTACTGAAAGGAATGGAAAATTGAAACTCTCATTGATTTAAGTGGTTTGAAGCAGTTTTCTAATAGTTACTTCACATCAGTTTATTATTATGTCTGAAAAAAGCTGTATTTTTCCCCCAGTTTCCATCTTTCTGTATCACTAGTACTCTGCCTAAAGCTCAAGAATCTATCTTTAGGCTTTCATCATCTCAAGCACCTACACTAGTAATAGTCCATGAACTGCAACAGCTTATTTTCAGTTCAGAAAAAGACCTTGTGACTTCTCAAAATATGCTTGATATTACTCTCAACTGGGGAAGGTGCCTTTGCCCTGGGCAACATACTCCAGCACAGCTCTCTTCTAACTCAGTTTTGCCTGTGCTGGGACTGATATACAGGACTTGCCTTTTATTCTTTTTTTCCCCTGCTCCACCCTTTCAGGAGGCATTGAGATAATCTAGGTCAGTGATTTTCTACTTTTATTTCACTGGCTTGAGGACCTATAGGTGACTTACATAGAGCAAAGAAAACCAAAGCTGACTCTCAGCTCCCATTCGCTGTGCAGGAATCCACATCTCTGATAGGGTGTTTGAGGAGATTCACAGATCACAGAAGTCCTACAGGTAGTGTCCGTATGTAACTCCCTGGGGCCCTACCTGCACTCCTGGCAACGGTGGTAGATTGATGCATAGCTGATGTATTTATGAGATTTAAGCTACCGATTTTGCCGGAAGTCTTAAGTAATTCAAAGATAGACTTTGTAGTCTGGGGTTTCAGAGGTCTGAGCAACAGGAATATGAAATGACAGACTACTAGTATAATTGTGTGACGATGCTCATGACAACTGAGATTTTTAAAAAGCGCACCAGAAGCTTTATCTTCGCAAGAACTAGTGGGCATCAAAGTTACAAAGCATGGTTACTTTTAACAGCATTTTTTTGCAGCAGCCAGACTTACCATTATCTCGGGGCACTTTGTTTTTCTGTAGCAATTTGGCAAATTGAACACAAAGCAATCCTCTCGAAAAATATTTGCATTCTAAACCTAATCCTTTCTACCAAGAGAAATCCTGTGGGATTTTTTGGCCTATGAATGATGCAGAATGAGAACTGCATCGGAAGCAGCTTGGTCCAGTCAGCCAGAATCAGACGTTGAAATCGCGGGCAGATGCGTCCGCTGGAGCCCACGAGACCTCCTGCTGCCCCTGCTGCCCACGCTCCCAGGAAGGGGCTGCTTGGGTGAGTGGTTCCTCTGCTCCTCCTCCTCCTGCTCAGGCTGGGATCTGCATCATCTCCCGTCGGTGCCCCCAGCTCCCCGCGGACCTGCCACATGTCCCAGCGCAGCCCCTCATCCTTTGGGGTGGGTGACAACCAGGGCAAGTCTATACCCTCTTGTTTATGGGAGTCAGGATAGATCCCTCAGTTGCACAGTGTGCTCAGTGTTTAATACTAACATGTTTTCTGCTCTGTGCCATCTCTTTTTACTGCCTCACTGATCCTTCTTGCCAGGCTCTCTGGCACCCCAGCTGACTGGACACTGGACACAAAGTCCGACCAACATCAGTGCTGGCTTCTGCCTGAAAATCAGATGAATCCAATGTTAAGGCTAGTAAGACTGAGAAATCTTGGGAAGAATATGCTTAAGAAACTTAGACGTTTCTATTCAGCTATTGCCATTTGAGTTATCATAAAAATGTATGCAAGGGGAGAAAGCACACAGAAATAAGGGTATTACCATGCAAACTCAAAGGCCTTAGAAATTACAAGAAAAGAGAACTCAAACTCTGCTGCAGTCCCTAGCCAACCCTCATTTCTCTCAAGCTCAGAAAACATCAGCTTCTTCCCCTGAACACATGCAGGGATTTAGGAAAGCTTCCATGCAGACTCAGAATTGGCCCCACTACTCATCCTTGCAAATTTCAGAAAGTCCTTTTAGAGAGCCAAGCCTAGAGAAAAATAGTTGAAGATTTCTTACATGGTGGATAGTTTTCTACTGCACTGCAGTAAAATGGTTGGCACTCAGTGAAGCTAAATTAATAAACTTTTTTATGATGGCTTGAAGTTACTGCTGCTATATTCTGGAGTAGACAGATAATTGGAGCGGTCAGGACTGCATCTGCAGCACTGTGGGAAAATGGTGTAATAATTCTTGACCAGAAGTTACATAAACTTCAGACAAAGCATGAACATATGCATAATGCCTTCCTGAAAGCCTAGGACATGAGGATTTGGATTGTGACTTACTAAACTCTTAATTAAAATTCACATGATAAGGAAAAAAAAATCATTAGCTTGGTTTATTGACAGCTTCCATGTTAAGGTAAACAACTGTCTATATTCCCAGTTCATGCAGAAATCTGCACTGGTTTGCTTATAGGAGCTCTAATAGAGCCATTTAAAAGCAGTTGTGAATATAGGCAAGAAGGACATCATTCTCATATCTCCCTTTTTACAGTGTTGATTTTTATTTTGATTCTTTCTACAGTGAAGGCTGCCAAGAATTATGGCTGTCTGAGGGTCAACAAATTTTGGAAGGAACTAACCCTCTCTTTGGCCTGAAAAAAATCCAGGACTCTGAGCTCTGAAATTCACAACATCCATACAGAAAAGTATCATTTGCTGTGATTTATTCTGACACTTACATTATTGGGTCCATGTTAATCAGGACACGTGGCCTTACAGGAGAGGTATACAGAGACCCAAATTTCACTTTCGAAAACTCTTTTTTATACACTGTTCTAGTACTAGAGAATGAACAATGGCTTTTCATAGGTAAGATTTCATCAGCAAACTTGTATCAATCAATCTGGCTTTTTACCAGTTGTAAATAAGTGAACCATCCCAATACCTACTGCCAAACCTTTTCATCGGGTTGTTCCATCATGCACCTAATACTTCAATTATTTGATGTATTTGAATATATGGACAACAGAAATAGCAAATATCAGTGCACTATTTTCTTTATTCCCTACTTTATTTTTTGAGACTATAGTCTAATTTGGCACAATACGATGCACTGCTTTGCCTTTCCTCTTGCAAGGAATGTCCCTTTGTGTCAAATTTTGTTTGCAGACTTAGAACCAAAGAGCAATTTCTGCCATAGAGGAGAGCCGGGAGAGCACTGGGTTGCTGGCCCATCTCCATGCCACTGTTAATAGTTATGACATGACTGTCAAACCTTATTACCAGCTTTTAGGAAGCTCTGTGTGCTTCTGTAAGCGCAGCTGCTTGGCTTTCCTCTGCACTACCACTTTTGGAGGGCAAGGGAAGGAAGAAACGTGCATACCCTTTGGGACAAATCACTCAGTGCTCATGTAAAGTCAAAGCAGTCAGGTTTTGTGCGAGTCTCCCGTCCCCAGGTACTCCATTCTGCTTCTGTGACATCTAGGTTAAGGTCCCATTGCTTTGTCACCAGCCCTGTCACAGCATCAGATCCCTACTTTCAGCTTGTTGCTGCATGCCACTTACCAAGAAAAGATGCATCCCTGAACTGAAATCTCTGACTTGAGAGGGAGGAGGAAGGATAGGGAGGAGAGGGCTAGCAACAGGGCTGCGCAGTGTTATGAAAACCCACAGTTTGTGCGGCTGTGCTTTGTGCTCAGACAGACCTGACACTTTCCTCCCAGTAAGTCAGTACTCACTTTCTCTGGTGACCAACCACCTCCTTATCTTGTGTACAGCCACAAGGCTATTCTCTGGCTGCCAGAGTTGTTACCCTTCCCTCACCCACGTTGTATGGACAAACTATCATGGTACATCTACTGCGGGTCTTACTGCATTACTATGAAGAACTTTGCAGCATTGCTTGCATTAAAACAAAACTAGGAAACCCATTATGTGTCAATACTAGTGTTCTGGTTCAGATTAGAATTGCGTTTTTGAAGTGAATCTCCCCATTTTCCCCCTGTATTGTGTTTTGTTGCACCCTTTGGGGCAGTCTGAGAGTGCATGAATTGGTTTCTCTCAGATGAAAAAGGAAGGGAAAGAAAATAATGAAAAAAGAAAGATGCCTCTATGAACATGCCAAATGCCATGCTCAAGAAGCATTCAGTCCACAGGACACCAGCCCTAGCTCGAAGTAAAAGGTGCCTGGCATCTGCAAGGCAGACAGCAGGTCCCCAGCACCAGCCATCCGCTCTGCAGCTCTGCCCTGCCTGCAGATGCAGGCAGAGGAACCTGGACCTGCACCACAGACAGCCCTTTGGGCCTCTGCAGGGCCAAAAAGGAAGGTTTCAAGCTTCAAAGACATTATAAGGGCAACAAAAGACTGTCATGGTGAAAGACAAAGAAAACGCCAAACCTCATAGTAAATGGTGGGTTTGGAACATTAGCAGACTTTTCTGTTGCCATTTTTGAGGCATTAATGCTAAAAGGAGTTCTGAAGAGCGGG
>NW_010587519.1:585323-673221 GCF_000705375.1 Tinamus guttatus | reverse complement strand
CTGAGGGTAGGGCTGGTAGCGCCAGGCCCTTATGACCCGCACGTGGGAGCTGTGGTCATTTGCTTCGTATCAGCACCGCTCACCTGCCGTGGGAGCAGTTCTGGGGAGCCTTAAGATAAGATGCTCAGAATATTGTTCCATGCCTCTGTCTCACACCCCAGTGACACACAAAAAAAAATAGATATTACATTTCTTATGCTGTTTCATCGAGGTTTGAACATCCTCCTCCTGCTGGCCTTATCAAAACTGCCAGTGTAATTGGCACGTTTTCATTTCAGTGGGAATCTTGCGGGGAGGTCATTGATTTCACACAACCGATTCGATCTTTTTACATGGCTGACTGCACTAAATCACTACAAGTAGGAAACTATTTTCAAAATTTCTCAAGAGTCCCAAAAGTATTGATTGAGTCTAACTTCAGACATTAAACTCCTTCTTTTCCTTGAAGAAAACAACCCCAAGCCCTATATAAGGCTATTCAGTTTCAGCTAATGTTCTGCTCTTGCATCATTTATTTACACTCTTCTAAAAATACAAATCAAACCTTTGATAACTTGTCCAGAATTTCTTATTTTCAACAGGTTATTTATTTTGCATTTCCTTTGTATTTTTAATATGAAGATCAGTAATAATGTTTCACCTCATTTCCCCAATCTATTACAGTGAACAGCTCTATTAGAACTGTAGATTGTGGTCTGTCACATTGAAGCTCTCAGGTTTGGATCTTAAGTCATGCAAGTCCTCTGAATGCAGCTGTATAGCTAAAGTCAACAGAATTCCAGAGCCAGAAGCCTAACACACTCAGAGCTCCATATTTGAAAAACAGGTTATCTATATGAAGCTTGCTTAGAGTATACAGAACAGTGTCAGCAGAGCAAAATAGAGGAGAAAGTAAATCAGCCATTCATCCAATTAGGACAGCCTGAAGACTGCAGTCCTGTCGCAATCCCTTTGTCACCTAGAAAGCTGAAAACTGATCTTGGGGGCTTTTTCTCAGGACTCATGGTGGGGGTTGTGTGGGAAGAGAGAGACGGGCACAGGGAATAAACATCGAAAGACCTCAAAGCAGAGCAGCTTTACAGCAAAGCTCTAAACTGGACAGGGGAAAGTTTTCTTGTGCCTGGTCTTTCCAGTGGAATGAAGCCAAATCACAAGTATCAGCTTTGTGTGTAATTTTTGAAATTAAATGTGTTGCATTGCTGATGCATACACACCAGTGTCATATTCCTTCATTTCAGCAACCAGTTGAGTCTCTGACATCTCTTAATGTTTCTGGGGACCAGATTCATCCACAGTGGCATTATAAACAGCTGTGGTATTTGAGCAGGAGAACTATGTCATCTTCTGTGGCAGGTTCTCCATATGTAGCCTTAGGGATGTCACTGCTTGGTATCAAGTCTTTCATGATGGTTAATAATCAGATCTCAAAATGTAATAAAGCTGTCTGGTGAATAGTGCTGGAAAGCGTCCAGCCGAAATCCAAGGCAGGAATTGCAGCCCTAGCAAGCTGCACTTTCTTCTCCTGGATCCACAACAAGGAACAAAGGGGACTTCTCAGTATTCTGCTCCAACTTAGATATGATGGCAGAAAATAAAGATGACAGAGATATGATACCAACTATTAAATAATGGTTATTCTAAACATCTGTGCAGAATATAGATGCCAGGTAGAAGCCCAGAGAATGGAAGAAGCAGGGTAGTAATTTGGTTTTCTTTTTTTCATAATCACATTTCAATTTTTATTTTTGATGAAACATTATTTGAATAATGTGATTCATTTGCTGTTCTTGTTTTGGCTTTTTTTGTTTGCTCGTTTTTGACAGAGGGTTATTAGTCTGCAAGATTTTATCAGCAAGAAATACTGCAAGGGTCAGAGTATTGTCCAGGGGCTCAGGAGACACAAGTTCTAGTCCGATTGCTGGCAAATCTCTTAAACTTTCATCCATAGTTTTTCAACTATTAGAGGAAATGGATCCTAATGGTGAGCATTCATCGACCTTGGGCATGCTGCTTAAGAAAATGGAACATCTTTTGCTGCTTAAGCAACTCTTTTGAACACTGAATCACACTGTATGTAGGAAGGTTGCATATTGCTGCACCTAGGCTTGATATAATGCAGAGGTAGAAAGGAGAGGACATATTTTATGATATGGGACAAGCAGTGAATTGTATCTGAATCACTTCCATCACTTCTATACAGAACTGGATGTTTGAGAAACTATTCTCATATGCCCACATATTTGGGTTTCCAACTCTACATTGCCAGGCACAGTCCCAAGGTCTGTGTGTATATTTACATTCAAATAAAAGGTATGAGGACATTCTGCAGTTTACAGTGTTTGCAATTCGATTGACTCGGAAAAGCATAGACATTTTTGCAAAACACAGTCCCCAGTGGGGAAGTAGTCCTTGCAAGTATTGTATAGAGAATTCTGTAACTGCATTCTGTATGCAATCTAAAATTGCACTGAAACTGCAATCTAAAATTATTCTGCTAAAACTGATGCAGAAACATAAAGCCTTTAGGAAACTGAACTTCATAAAAACATGCACTTATGCACACAAGCTGTAATTTCCTATGAAAGTTAATCTTTTCTATTACTCTTATTACATTTGTAAATGGAATGCTAGCTTGAATTATGGCCTAGTACAATATTTCTTTTATGCTTCAGTGGTCTTTGCTTTGGTATTTCCACTATTTATTGTAGAAGCTTGTCAACTCTCATTCATCATACACCTGTACACCAGCCCTGCACATGGATAATTTGGAAGCACAGCAAACCTACTGTCAGTATGTGGAAAGTCAGCATTTCTATTGCCTTCCTGCAATAGATTAATTACTAAATCTTAATCCAGCATGTTCTTAGGCATGTATTAGAGTTAGTGACATTACTTGTGCGCTTAAGTGAAGACATTGTTTATGCTATAAGCTGAATCTGGTTATAGCCATAAAATATATTATAAAAATTGAATTAAATTTACACATATGATAACAACATTGATACCATTTTTAGGATGGAACTTTTGATCTTTTGCATGAAAATTCAAAAAAAACACCTTCCTTTTAACGCAAAGAGCTTCTTATTGTCTGGGTACTGTGGAGAATCTTTAAAAGATTTCTGCTAGCTGTCAGTAACGGGTAGCAAATCGATGTAATCAGCATTACAATACTTGCATCATGACTTTGAAGAGGGACTGAACTTCTTTGCCTGCTTGTGCATCCCGAATCACCTTAAAGGTACCACTTCTGACATTCAAGGTTGTCTTTGTTCCAAATCATTCATTGTAAAGTGAATTCAGGGACAGTAAAAAAGGATCAAGCCAATGACATGAGAACTGACACACGAGTTCGTATTACACATAAAAAACAGTAGAATAAACCATGCCCTTGCAGAGGGCTACCATATAGCTAGGTTGCCTTTGTAGGAAGACACAACTTGTTACAACAAACCTACCTACTGTATCATTTAGGTCAGGCTGGCCAACACATTTAGGTTGGCTGCCCAACACAAAAAATCCTACAAGATTTTAAAGGAAAGTGCTATAGCCATTATTTAGAAGTTGATGGACTACTGTTCACTGTAGCATCCGAGGACTGTCATGGGTTAGATGCATTAATATTCTCCCCAAACCCTGGAATAAATGTACTTGCACATTGTGTAGTTGTAACCATCCAAGCACAAATAAAATTGGTTGCCCAATCTTCTCTTGAAAATAAGGCTATGAGAAAAACTGAACCTTTCTCTTCTGAGTTCCAGTGAGCTTACCACAGCATCATCATTTCTTCCCTTTAAGCTACCCATATAACTCGTAGCTAGAATAAACTTGTATGAAATTCTCTAGCATGCCTGAATATCTTTCACAGTCAGCCTAATTCTAGAGATTTTTTTTCCCTAAGTTAGGTTCCAACGCAGTTCTCACCCAGCTATTTTATCCAACCTGAGTAACACTTGTGTGACAAAAGTCATTTTCCAGTTTCTGCTGTTTGATATGAAGAACTACTTCCTTCACCAGGACAGGGTTGCTTGCATGAGGTCAATGGCACAGCAACAAAAATAACCCAACATGTATGAGCCATTTTCTCCCTCAGAAAATCCTTTATTCTAAGAAACCTTCTGAGACCTTTGCAATATTGATTCTATATAAATAGATTATTCTTTTGTTCAAACCCTTATTATGATAATAACTCAGCAGTTGTAAGAACAACATCCAATTTCTCCTTACTAGGTGCTTGACCTTTTTGGTAACTAAACTAAACTTGGCCTATCAAACTCAGATCCTGCTGTTACTGTTTTCGTGAAGACAATGGGATAGACCAGCTCATCTGAACTATTTATATATATTAAAGTGGATTTACTGAGGCTGAAAACCTTCTATTGTCTCCTCCTGGTTGAATCAAATATATTAAAATGGTAATTCTCTCCCATATTTTTAATCCTCTCAGCATGTTTCCTTCATATATACAGTATGAACCAAAGTTAGCAGGATTTAAGAGAACATTTGCAAAATTTATTTTGTCATATTGTATAATGCAAACTGAAGGTGATGGAATAAATTACAGATCCCTGAAGAAAAGAGAATGTTGTAATTTCTGAACCTTAACTGGGCATCCTGATTATGTATAATCCTGTAGGAATTAGTAACTACAATAGCTCCACTAAATAGGTAGAAAGTATTGCAAGACAACCTCTTGGCATTAATGCTTTTAATTAAACCACAATGAATTAATCTGGTCCATTATTTATGAAGTTATCTGCCCATCATTCATTTTCTTTAAACAGTTTCTTAATCATCCCATTTTTTTCCTTTACCTCTTTCTTAGGTAACAACCTTTCCATATCTCAAAATTATTAATGGCCGTTTATTGATGTTTAGATACACAGTCCTTGTTATTGGTTCCCTTTTATTAGTTCTTTCTCTGTGGCAAACTAATGCATTTTGTCTGACCCAATAAAATGTGATATGGATGTGCCTCCTCGGAAAGTACTAAAGTACTAAAGATTATTTATTTTTTTTGAGAGATGGAGAACCCCCTTCCTCACAAACAACTGGCATTTTCTTTGGCTTGGTTCTCTATGAAGCTGCCTGTGATGGTGCCACATAGATCATTGCTAAAATGCGATCTCAGAAATATACATGCTAAGATGGGGTTGACAGGACTTAAAACCTAAAATATACATCTCGAATAATGTATTTATTTGCAAGTTTACTAACTGAAGTGTTCAGCCCCTTCGGAGGGTAGATGCTCTGTTTTCATGACAGCAACAAAACTAAAGAGCCTCTCATGCAGGAAAGCATTGTGCTTACTGCTAGGAAGGACGGAAGGAGATTAAATATTTCCTACTGTAAGTCAAACGAAGTTTGACTATGAAGTTCCATTACGTAGGGACACCTTAACCAACGGCAGAATAGAAAGAGTGCCAGCTGTTCACAACGTTGGATAAATTTATGAACTCAAGATGCTGCTCTACGTGATGCGTAGGCCTCAAACTGTGGCTGCAAGTCACAGATGGGTCTTCTTTATTTTTCCACTGAAAAGTACTGCTGACCTGTGCTCTGCTGGATTGTCTTTTCCTCTGGCACTGAAACTGCCACTAACTTGAGGGAACGCTTGTTAAGGATGTTTCCTTCAAAGTTCACTCCTTTCAACATATTTTATGCAGCAGCCTATCCTACCTTCTGTACCTCTGTAGATTTGAATGGTGATTTTGAATGTACAAGGATCAAAATGCCTTAAGCTGTTCTATTCATGTTTTATTCATGTTTTCAACCTCTCTTTTTATTTACCTGCTAAACTGCCTGCCAGAAGTAGCTTTTGGCAGACAGCAAATAATTCATTTTGTGGACATCTGCTCAAAATATTTTGTGAATAATTAGAGAAATGTGTAGGGTCTACTCAGTGGTATTGAACACTGACAGTCCCAAGGGATATCTCATCCTCTAATCCTCCTCTTAATAAAAATAAAAAATAAAATTAAAAAAAGAAAGTATTGCTGTAACGGAGCTACAGAACTTATGTTAGGACCTGCTGGGCTTCAGTTATCTTTTTGACATATTGCATTGCTTCTACTCCGATGCTGAAAAGAAGATAATTCAAGAAGAAAGTTATTTACGAAAAAACAACTTTGCAAAAATGAGATGGAAGGAAAAGAGCTGACTGCTATATGAAGAGAATACACCTATTTGTAATGTTAGATATCCTATCCCCTATTTTAATAAAAATACTAACTTTAAGTAAGAACTGCACATGCACATATTTCCTTAGTATATTTTACATCCCAAAATAAGCACATTAAACTGGAAGTTTTTCAAATATCTATATATTTACTGATAAGTGCAGTTATTCACCTTCATCAAGTTAGGATTTTCCATAGGCATCTGATGTGTTTTAGATATTTACACAATTTTTACTTCAACCCAAATCTGTCTGAAAAATCACAACTTGCTACTGTTACTCCATTTCCACTGTCAATGGTCATCTTATTATGATGAAGCTTCGACTAAATCTTACACATTGTTTAAGCTGCTTAAAAACATGCAGTCTTTGAAAGCTTTTCAGATATTGCATATTGAAAACATGCATATTTTCAACATATTTTTGCTTAATTTTAAGGATTTTTCTCTATGTCTTCAAGATACTCAAAACTAACCAAAATTAATTACAAAATAAAGCATTCCTCTTTTTTCCTAGCTCTTTGACTGGCTTAATATTTCAAATTGTTTTCAGATTTTCCTAAGTGTTCTTTTTATTTATTCTTCTCCACAAAATATTTTCATTAAAAAATGGTAACAACGTTTTAACTTTACACAATTTAATCCAATATACCTGTGACACTAAATACATTCTTTTCTTTTTGCTGGACTCAGGTTCCAAGATGCATGTATCAGACATTCAGACTACTTCTGAAGATAGATCAGATTTTTTAAGTATCGTCCTTCTTGCCAAGTTAGCAAACAACACTCATGGTTTTAGAACTGAAAACCAACCCACTTCCAGACTGGCATTTCTGATGACTTTGTATGTATTTCTACAGTGATGAGAATGTTTGCGTAGGGTACAATCATTGCAAGCCATTAACTGAGCCTACAGATGAAATTATGATATTATTGTCTCTTATATCAGGTTTCTGAATAGCCTTTTGAGGGTTTTGTTCAAAGCAAGAAACACAAAATGAGCCTTTTGATACTTAGCAAAAGCATCATTAGCTACACTTTTACCTTGCTCCAAAGCAATTCTCCTGCAACAATCCAACCTTTATTTTCTCTTTGTCTATGTATTTCTTGGCTTGCTTTTTGGGTTTAAATAAGCTGTTCTGTAGTTTACCCTTTAACTGGACATTTTTTTCTCCCCTTTTTGAAGGTCCTCAACTAAAACAAAACATTTTTTTTCTGTTTTTCTGGCCAGTTCTAGTTCTGCTCACAGCAGCTCACTATCTGCCCCAGCATCATGCAGGTCCCCCAAGAAGAGCACCTTAAGCTGTTACAGACAACTTCAGATAACTTCTTTATTGTTACAGAAACATTAGCTACTTTGCAAGTGGCTAATCCAAGAATTAAAGCAATACAAATAAAACAGATGATTGGGCTTAATTCTTCCCACTGCTGGGACTGCTTGGGTGCATGGGGTGTTGCAAGCGCGACGGCTGCCTTTGGGAGCACAGGCTAAGAACCTCCGTCAGAAATAAGCAGGCTGCTAAATCTGGCACCCGCAGGTTTTTCTGAACTGCCTCCTACCCTGTCTTCCATCTGCGCTTTTGACTCCCTCCGATCCGCAATCTTACTGCATATTTCTGTCATTCTATATATTTTTTTATAAAGCCCCTCTAGTAGAGGGGCTATTCTGAACATCACTAAATATCTCACTTTTGCAGGTATTTCAGTGCTTCCAAAACATCAGTATTTTCCCTCATTGTTAATAGTTAAGAACCAAAATTTATCATGAAGTAAACAGGCACCAGAGAGAAGAAGGCACCGTAAATGTCATACTTGTGGACATATAATAGTAACATATGTGTCAAATAATATATGTGATGCTTTTTTTGAACTACATTTCTAGATTTCTTATCTGACTGAACACTGCACATTGTTTTTCTGTCCTTGGTCTATACCTTAAAGAACTGCAACTGAAAATAGCAAAATAATCAGTCAAAGGCAATTCATTCAAACCTAAGCAAGTTCCCCCAAGGGGCAGAATAGGGAGGTGGCTATTTGATGGTTACACCTACAGATAAAACTTTCAGATGGACAAACGTAGGAGAGAGAAACAGAGCACTAGATAATGTCATGCTGTGGAGCTCGCTAGACAGGGGGGCTCTGGTGGGCCAGAAGAGAGCACATTAATTTATAGTGGTATTTATTTTCTTGATAGTATCTTCTCTTGAAAAAAGACTCCAAGCCATGACGACATAAAGTTAAGCATGCACAGAGTGCCTTGAATTCATTCTTGCAAGTCTCGTATACACACTAGTGAAGAAAAGGAAGAAAATACAGCAGAATTTCTTTGCTTGCATGAAGGATTCTTCCTCCAGCCCCAGTAGGCATTTCTGACAAGCAAGTAAAAGAAAGATGTAATAAAACACTACTAGCAAGTGGCAAGGATTTACCACGTTGTCAATAGAACATTAGTTATAGTTAGCTCCAGGACTTGCTCCCTGTAATCATGTAGTGAAGCTTTAAAAAATAGCAAAAAAAATGTTCATCAATAACATATTCAATGAAAAGTAGTGTTATATTTTATTTTTCTCTTTCATGTAATCAACTATCTGGAGTTAATATAAAGTATTTTCTGGATTGCTTCACAAAAATTTCAGGATAAGAGGAAAATGTATCTTTTTCTCTCCCTTCCCAACCAACTATCCAGAGACCTTTCAGTGATTCTGGCCAGGATCATCTAGCAGCAGTTGCTTTTGCTGTCAAGATCATACTCATGTTAGGTGTGTTCTCTGGGATATCAAAATATTGCTGTGGATATGGTCCAAAAGCAAACAAATTGATTACCAGTTCAGGCCTTCAGAGGTCAGTTTGTACTACTAATATGGCAAGAGTCTGGAACAGCTTTTCAATAGGAGTCATGGGAGCAGTACAAGCTATCATGGCTTAGGATGGGACAGAATGACTTTACAGCCTGTGGTTGCCCAAGATAGCAGGGCACAGAGTTTAATTTAATAGCCCAGGATTCCTTCCAGGCCACATTTCTAAAGGGTTATGCTGCCAAAAAGTCTCAACTGTTTTCCTGAGGTGGAGCTGGCAGAGATGGGTCATTGAGTGGTGCTGGTGACCTCCTTGAGCCACCCCCAGAGAGGACAGAGAAGCCCGGGGAACAGCAGCAGGAGGAAGAGAGGTTGCCTTATGGGCAGTGAGGAGCCACCGTGACAGCTGAAGACACTGAACCAGCCTGGACCTCTCGAGTTTACTTCCCTGGGTCAGGGACTGAAATGCAGCTACCTGCAAGAAGCAGCGCAGTAGCTTTGTAAAAGCACACAGATGGCTTAGTACAAGGCAGCAAAGAGTCATCCAATCAATATCAAACTCAAAATTGAAGTGTGAATTTTAAACAGATAGGCTGCAATTACCCAAACAGGAATTTGGCTAGGGCACAAGCAATTGAGGGGTTTATATCTGTATTTTGGATGTTTTACAAGCTTACATAGCTCTGTCACGTAAATATCAAAAATAAAATAAAAGCCAGTACTAAAAGAGCTGCTCAAAACTGCACATCTTTGTAGTGACATAATGATAAAATCTCCCTAGTTTAGAATTGCGCTGCCATAGAGACTGTGGTTTTCAGTGCTTTTTGCTGATTTTTAAAAAATGACTAAATTCACAGACAATTCACATTTATCAAGATCTGATGTATGCAGCTAGTAGTAAACATATATATATGTATACAGATATGATATATCTGTAGATCCTCAGCATAGTCCTTGTTAGAAATGTGCGTATATTTCTAGAGGACACAGTACATGTTCTTTCTAAATCCAAAGCAATGTGGCAATTTCCAGTGTTACAGCTGCTATACCCAGCACAGACCTGTGGTTCGGGTGCTTTAAGGAGCTCCCAGCTTTCTGCCCGTGCTGCTTTGAGCAGGGTGAGCTATAGATACTGACAAGAGAGACAACTATAAATGACTAGGAATACTTGCTCTGTCTTGCACTGCTTTGTGATAACCAGGTACCAAGGACACATTCCAAATCAGTGATATAGTTACAAAAATCTACATTTTTTGTTTTCACTTTCCTCCTTGCAAAACCTGGTTCAAACATACTTTGCTTTTTATCTCAAACAATAATGCAAGAAAATACACTGGCAGAGTTGTATTTTGGTTCCGTTCTATAACTTCTCTTCTTGCCCTCGGAGGCCTTTCAGAGCACCCCTGTCAGGACAGCATCTCAAGAGGCTTTTTAAAATAGCAATAGCAACATCGTGCTGTAGGAGCTTGGCATTCACGTGGCATGATTTAGCCATCTGCACGGCATGAATTAGAGTTAAGGAATGACACAATTCCCAAGCTTATCTGATAGAGTTGTCTGAATTATTAGCTCCTGTTTTCTGCTAGGGAAAAATGTACGAAAAAATGAAATTATTTCTGTTTTGGTCTTTCTGACTAACCGCCTTCAAAGATCTTGTTACCTCATGCTAAAATTTTAAGCCATTAAGTACAAAACTCCAGATTTTCATTGCACAGCAATTTCTTATTCATTTCAGATAACTAATCCTAACAACTTTAAGAAACCCTACAGAGAGATCCATTTCTCACTTATTTCAGATCTGCCTCAGATGCAAATTTTAGTTCGGATAAAAGCCAAATCCTATCTATTTTCTTTTCTGTCTTTCCTTCACTGTAGCTTTTTCTTCTACTCCCACCAGTGCTGCTGCATTTTTCTCCTATTTTCCCATTACCCCACTATAGTTCTGGATTATGAAGGTAACATTTTTAGTCCTGTGACATGCCATCTAAAGTAAAATATGATAAAATAAATAATTGAATACACGTAAGCTGTAAAATAAATATTGGTTTAAATTCACATTTTAAAAATAACATCTGCTATGTTTTTATTGTATGGTAGAGAATCCAAGCTGTGGATTCTGCGTTACTTAAGAGTCACAGTTTGGCTATTCGTACTTAGAGGTTGGTACTTGGAAGCTGTAGCTGTGAAACCACTCGCAGTTACTAAGCAACTCTAGGGGAAGGGGTTAGTCTTAAGTTTTAGCAGCTTTCCTGTCTGTAACAGCATTTATATACACCCTGTAAGATCAGCTTATAGAAGGAGGCCCTGAAGGGTTCTCCTAAATATAAGGAAGTCTGTGTAGAGCACTGCACAGCCCAGTTCACAAATCAGTCTTTTGTTGTGTTTTTATGTCATTTGTAAATTCTGCAAAGACCTCAAAGCAAGCTAAATGTCATAAATCTTGAAAGACGCTAGTGATTTATGTACCCTAAGAAGTAGAGAATAGTGCCACTGAGCGAGGCTGAAAGCAAGGAGAAGCAGCCTGGAGCCTAAAAGCAGAAAAGGACTAATTAAAGAGTATAATGGATACACTCCTCCAAGAGTAGATCATGTTTGTGGACTGTCCTGAGGTGCCCCAGCCACAAGAAACGAGAGGGCAGAGGAAGGCAGCAAGTGAACAAGGCTGCATCACGCCGTGCTGGGCAATGGCAGGAGGGGGTCACGCTGGCCCTCTCTAACAGAGGTGCAAAAAGCAGCCTTAAGACCAGGGCAGGGTAATCCTGGGCAAGTTTTAGATCCTTAAAAATACTTGCGTAAGACGTTCCCTGATGCATTTTTGCTTCACGTAACATTCTTCTTTACCACAAATCCAAAGTTTTAAGCAAAGTACTACTTGATCCTTAAATTCTCCCTAGTGATAAAATTACTTCTTTATTTTTCTATCACACATACATAAATGGATAATGAAATCATTACTCAAGGGTAGATTGGTAAATGTATAAGGAACCTCTCATCTTATGACCCTTTCTGGTTGAACTAAGATAGAGGTACTTTAGCTGTCATACTGTAATTCACTGTAAAGCAGCTGTAGAAGGCACTTAATTGCACCAAAGATGACCAAAAAAGATGTCCTAATTTGCCAGACAAATTTGAAATTTTTTAGGCTCTAATTTGTGTATTAAATACCCTTGGTTTACCAAAGCTCAATTATATAAACCTGTACAAAGCAGGAGAAATGATCACTTTCCCTTTTTCATGAAGAAATTGCTGCAATACTTGGACAATCTGCTGAGACCTCCATGTACAGCAACTCTGCCCTCATAGCGTGGCCAAGACCCTCCACAGTGTCTTTAACTCCTAGGTAACATTTCCTGGCTTGGCGGCCAAGTCGGGGGAAAACCTGCACTGAGTTAGATCCGATACAGGTTAGTAACATTGGCCCAATTTGTCCTGAATTTTCAATTTAGTAACTGAAGAATCTGCTTCTAACTGCCCATATTGCTCATGAAGGGTCTCATTATGTGACACATAAAATATAGCTGCTCAACAAAACTTCCTATTAAATTGTCGCCTTATATTTAAGGCAGACAATCTGCTCTCTTTGTCCCATTCCCACACAAAGAATTTCCAGATGACTTCATAAACTGTACATAATGTATTGATTTATTCATCACTATACTTACTTACATTGCTACTCAAGCAAAACAAATACGCTACAGGTTACCATAGAAAAATGATATGCTGCTGGCATTTTTAGTTTATACATATAGTCGATACATTTAGAAAAATGGAGTCTAGTTTCTGCAAGCAAAGGTTTTCTGCACAACATAAAATCAGGATAATATTTGTGAAACTAAATGTAATGGTGGATTGAAGGAGAGGATTAGTCTTGTCAATTAAATCAGATTTTAATGTTTTATAACAAGTTTGCTGGTAGTGCACACAACTGTGTGCTGTGCAGTGCTGGGGAGCAGGGTCAGACCATGTCCGCATTAGAAATGTTCTGTTTGTACAGGAGATTATAACATGAACAAAGCTTCTTTCTTCATTGTGAACTACACCAAAAGACTACTCTAGGGGATAGAAACAGATTAAATAAAAGGAAAAAACAGTCATGATCACATTAGTAATAAGTAAAGTTATTAGCCAACATAGAAAGTCAAAATTGAAAATAAAGCAAGGTAAAGCCCCAAAGAATCACAACAGAGAATGCCTAGACTTGTAGTTGGAAACAAATGCCCATCCTTCAGCAAACCTGATTAAATGTTCATGTCCTGGCTTCTTGGCTCCACATAAGCGCCCAGGGTAGCTGGGCCACTGTCACTGCTGCTGAATCACCGACACTGCAAAGCCCATCTTCCTCTTAAATGAGTTCTGGAAGAAAATCTCTAATAATAGTGGTTTTTTTTGCTTAGCCACGTCTCTGTTTATGTCTTGTGCTCATAAGAGCAGAGTTCACCACTGCCATAGAGAGCCTATAGTGTGATTCATCACAGACATTTACATAAAGTGTATCAGAAATATCAAAAAGAGATGCTAATTAAAATTTTCAGGCCAAAGTCATCCACCTGGGCTTCTGGAAGTCCTTCATAGGCTCTCAATTCAATACGTTTCAGTACTCTCCAAGTGGGCATAAAGGAGATGGATGAAAAGGCCTAACAGTGAAACAGCTGAAAGAGAAGCAAATGGGGTAAAGCAATGCTTCCACCTGGCTGCGGGTAAGGCAAGGAGCTGGAGGCAGGACAGACACGGCCAAACCCACGAACGCCGGGAGGACCCAGAGCGCAGCAGTCACACTCGTCGCGTCACAGTCTGCTCGCCGGTCTGCTGGATGTGTGAACTTAGGCAAGCACATCCCTAACAGACCACACTTCCAGGCAGAGTGTGTAAATCAAAGGTTTCAGCAGCCAGCTCTCCTGTCCTGTCTCAATCACTTGTGCATTGAGGAAGCCTCCATGCTGGGTGGGAGGCTATCTAAGAGGATGGGGCTAGGTCAGCAGGAGAGCAAGGAAGACAGAAGAGTGAAATACCTGGTTCCTACTGCTGTTGTGCTCTTACCAAACCATCAAGAGCAGGAGCATTAGGGACATTAGCATTAGGGACACATAGATTACAGTGATTAGCACAGTCTCTTCAGAGATGAGATTGGGTACAAATTGCTTCAAAGAATAAAATAAATCGAAAAATTGCGTCTCCTTATTCTGCATAAGCAACTACTAAGCTATTGTTTAAATAAGAGACAAAGGAAAGAAAGAACAAGGAGCTGGCTGTTCTTCCTGAGGCAGTTGTGTGAATGCTAACTCTCCATCACACATCATACAACCAAATTTGTTTGATTGCTTCATTTTGGTGAGAGTAAATAAAATATAAATCAATTTGACCTGATCCAGTTTTGTTCCCTTTAGTTCACCTGACAAATTAATTCAAGTAATAGAGTTAAACATAAAACAAGTATTCCCCCACCTTCTTTGTGCTGCAGTAAATGAATATATTTAGCTGCAAGCCCAGGTGCCACTTTGCACCTTGTAGAACCATTTGCACCTAATACACCTGCCTTGGAAGGCAGCCTTACAGGCTGAACAGAGGTATAAACGATAACCCACTGCTCAGGGCATTAAGGTGTTGGTTCTTCCTCTGTTTATTTTTTTCCTTTTTATTGAAGAGACTAACTCAGAATACATGTGATGTGGTAGTGCAGGTCACTTGGCCAAATGCATGTCAGAAGCAATTAGTGAAAAAGGGAAGAGAACTTTCCTCTGGGGACTCTGAAGGCAAGTAGAGGACAGACACGAGCTGAACAGTATCGCTGCACGAGTGTGTAGGAATTCACTCTCCATCTGAGATACAGTTCTGCTTCTTTTGCAATGAAGTTATCAAAAAAGTTGTTGCTCTCACAAATATATAGTGTTGAATTTTGTTTGGGTTGTAGGGATTCATCTGCAAATACTTCAGTGATTTATGACCCTAAGTTAAGGAAACTCAATTCCCCTCTCTTCCTTGTAAAACTGTATCCTTCTGAGTCAGAGGGAAGGATAGGCTACCAATTAGAATACAGGTCTGGAAATACAGAGGTCCCCCGTTCTATGTCAAACTTCCCATGTGAGTTTAGACAGTTGTTTTTGTCTGCAAGTCTGGTGTTACTCAGGTAACTAGTTCAGATTCAGAAGCCAAAAACCTCTAAATAGGTATAAGCCCTCCCCTACTTCACTGGGGTAAGGTGAGAATGAATATATGATAATTTGGGTAGCTCAGGTAGCAGAATAGCAGGTTGATCAATAGCTAGACCAGACTCAAGCTGATGGATGGCAGGAAGGGGTGCACCAACAGAGTTCAGCACAAACTTAATGAATTTTTGGCACAGCAGGAGCTAACAGCTATTATCACCTCACTGCTTTAGGCATTCATCAGATGATTTGTGAGGTGTGGGGAGGAAGAGGAAAAAAACAGGGGCTTTTTTTCTGTTTCAAGCTGATATCCTGATTAAATAACTAATTTGATTGTAATTAAATTGCTGAGATTGTGTGCACAGCATTCCCAACTGCTTGTCACAGTATGCTAGATCATATCACTAAGGGACCAGAGCGGGCCTCCAAAAGCAAACTATGGTGCCTGAGAACTGAGATGCCTCCCAGAGATTTTCTCTTGGTGGGACCATTGCTCATTTCATTGCAGGTGAGGAGACCATGCTGGAAAGTTCTAGAAGTTGCCACCAGCTCAACTCCCAAGTGAATAAAGCAATTTTATCCTGGTAACTGCTAAGGAAGCATAAAGGCAAGGCTGCTTCTTCTTTTCTTACCAGAGATGGTGATGCTTCAAATACTCAGTTTTATTTGCTATTTTTCATTTGCATTATGTTAGAAAATAGTTCAAAACAGAAAGACCCAAGGATACATTCAGACAAATCTACTAAAGAAGCACAAGGCAGATACAGTCAGCATGTTAAGTAGCAGAAGGAAATGATCTTTTTCATTTTGGTCTACTTTAATTGCCAATGGTTCAATAGCTTAATTGCAAAAGTTTGCATTAAAAGATCTGCAACAAAGTCTACAAGGCGCTGCTGAAAAAAATGCTGCAATCATTATATCTGGGGAGCTAGGTCTACATTTCAGACACTCTTCAGACACTAAGAGAAGACTCTGAGCTTCCTCAGTTCATCACCTTGCTACTTCACCCCTGCTGCTCCTTTTTAAGGGTTAAATAGTAAAGATGTTTTCTAAAATACCAGTGCTATTTCCCACACAACTGTCTGCACATCTTTAAAAACACACATTGTTGAAGGTTATATCAAGATGTATAGCCTGTAAACCCCTACAAAACTGAACCTTGCTTTGTAAGTCCTGTGTTGTTGCTTGGATTTGAAAAACTGTCAAAAGCAAAAGGACGTAAAGTTTTTTGTTCAAAGTTTTACTACTTGCCACCTTTCTTTCAGAGATGCCTGTCCCAGGTGTGTATATGACAAACTATTAGTACAACAGAAGTAATTAGACTTATAGTTGAGATTACTATTCCTTTTCTTGAATTATACAAACACCATTATTCAGATTAGTACTTGATATCCTAATTTTTGTGTTTTTTTCACCACTGTAGCTAATGTTAACTTATGATAGCATGTGTACAATGCAAAAAGATAATGCAATAGCCTATGCATAGCAAACCTATGCTTTAAAAACATATTGAATTGAATTGAATATACACAGTTCGAAGCAAGAAAAATAGGTGGTTGTTCAGCTTCAGGATTCTCTTTGTTTAGATGAAAAACTCCATGACTGGATGATACCAGGTACCGATTTAGTATAAAACACAGCTTACTGCTTCAAGTCTGTTTAGGAGACTGCTGAAGGATTCGCTTCACACCTTCAGGGCCAGTGACATCAGGCATCATCTACCCTTAGCCAGCCTCCAACAGCCCCCTAAACTCAATCCTGTACGTTGTGGCTAACTGGTCTGCGTGCCTGAGGCAGAAGCAGAATTCATGGTGCTAAAGCCTGGGTGCCTGGTCCACTCCTTTCCCATCCCAGCAGCAGGATAAAGCTCCTTCTGTGAACCACTTCTGGGACATGTGTGGGTGAGATTCAGAGAGCTACTGAATCTCTGCAAATATCATTCTAATCAATGGCAGCTGAATGCTTAACACCTTTACCACTTTAACTAAGTCTCCCTGGCTCCTAATGTAAGGGGCAAGAATGCATTCAGGTAAACTTACGTGGAAAGCTTTAGAGCCCTTCTGAATCATACCTCCAGTTCTCTGAATCACACGTATTCCTCGATTACAAAGTCACTATTAAAATTACATTACAGAATGTGAATGGGGTCAACAATGCTACTAAACAAGAGGTAAAAGCAGCCATTAAAAAACGTTTGCTGACAGGTAATCTTTGTAGTCTTAGAGGAGGCCAAGTAGGTCACTGAATATGAAATACTGCGATCAAGAAATACAATCAATTATTAATTGTCATAATTCATTATTTATTTCCACAGTGCAACAGTTTGCATAGAGCTTTATAAGCAAATAAAGGGATCAGAGTATTCAAATCAAATTTATGTTTTGATATTTAAGTTTTTTATCTTTTATAGCCAATGTCGTATCATAAGGTTAGGGCAGTATTCAAAAGACACTGAAGTCAGTAGCAAATCCTCTTTCTAACTATGACAGTAGCCACGTAAGGCTGTCTAATCATTCCAGCATGTTACTGTGATTAACCACTCCAGATAAATCGCCTGGGTTCCCAGCTAACTCACACTGCTGCACCCACCAGAATCTTACAGACGTATTGCATACAGAATATTTTGAAGCATTTTTTACTTTCAAAATATTGTCAGGAAAATTTGCCCCAGTTTGAAGTGGATAAAATAACGAGTGTTAATTCTTCAGTACCCACAATTTTTTGAGTTTACATGGTGGGAAATAAAATGCAAGTCTTGGACAAAAATTTGAGTTACTCATCCCATAAATTTAAAGATATGTTCATATAGAGGCCTTGGTTTTAAACACTACCATTCCCATGAGAAATTATAATCAAAAAGACAATGATCTGCAGAGCTAGGTCTTATGTTCACTCAGTTAAGACTGATACTACATACATGTGTGCTCACACACACTTTTAGTATTTCTCTAATGAAATTTAGTGAGATTTAGAGGCGAAATTTAGTCCTAGTGTAAGCAAAGGGAGTTTTCCCTTTTATTTGGTGGGGACAAGCATTTCATCCCTGGGGAATACGTTGTTATTCATTATATAAAGAAAAGGATTTTTAAGATTTTTTTCAGGATTGAAGCTTTGAAAAATGTTATTCTGCATCGCAAGATGAATTATAAAGACCGAGTTATATCCAACAGCAATGTATACTGTAAATTAGAGGAAGAAGATTTTCATTAAACTTTGTTTTCTGTAAATGAAGACTACCATATCTTACCATAGTTCCCTAATATTCCTTATTCATTGAAAACCAGCATTTTATATCACATATAACAGCAAACTTAGGACCAATTAATTTGTTCAGCACAATCTGGATGAATATAAAGAGGCAGGAATCTATTAAAACACTAAGCTCACTGATCTCACACCAGTGGGGAATGTACGTTGCTCTTAAACACAATATGCTGACAGAAAGCTGACAGACATATGTATGAGTGGTAAAACACCACAGTGGTAGATGAGCATGTTATTTGTCTGTTTTATTAAAGACCAAATTAATTCCCTGCTTGGAGGGCAAGGAACATTGGCATCCACAGAATGTGTTGTCTAACCCCCTTGGGGACTAAAACTCTCATATAGCTACAGAAAATGTAAACCAATTGCGAGGCTTCCTCAGAGCATCACGGAGGACCCAGATGCTGAAGGTTGTTGCTTTAAGCAGTCTAATTCTGTAACTCAGAATTAGAGTATTAGGTCATACAAAGAAGATGACTGAGCATTACCATGTCTTGCATGGTAAATAAAGAGGGAACCAATAATTTCTTTCTAAATATAAGTAGTAGAAAAACAAAAGAGTCCAATATTCCTTGGTTATTAATAAGACCTTTGGTCGTTTTTATGAGTCCCCCTGCACTTCAGAACAGAGTGCTGGTGATGGAGCACACACTGGGTATTTACAAGCGGGGAGAAATGAATAGCCTGTCTGATTCTGACAAATTATCCTTGAAGAAGAAAATAACTCCGTAAGAAATATATTTGGTGCTAAGCTTAATAAAAACAGACTCTGAGGGACTCCCTGTGGACTTCTGACAGACCTTTCACGTGCACTCTATCCCCACTCCTGTCAAAGAGCCTCCATGAAGTTATAATACCTATGAAAAACAAATTCTTTTCAACCATTAAAATAGAAAAAAAGAAGAGAAGCTAGCAGGTAAATTCCCATCTGATGTCGTAATTGCTGGATGAAAAACTTACACTCCTATCAAAAGTCCAGGAATTTAAGAAACTCCAGATTTTTTTCCATGAAAAGTCCAGGAATTTAAGAAACTCCAGATTTTTTTCCATGGATTCAGCAAGATAAGTTGAAAATGGGTTGTTTTATATGCCCTTATGATTAACTTACAACAAGTAGAGCCCATGCACACTGTTCAGGTTCATGCAAAGGAGGTACTGCATAAATTAAATGTATTGAATATATATCTATATATGATACATGGAATGTTAATCTCTGTCATAAAGAAGATGCATCACTTTTCACTCCTTTCCCTGAAGTTTTGCCAAAATTTTGACTATTTTTGCAATCAGATAGCATGCCGTAGGAGTCTGAGAGCCATTAACAGCTCATAAGAAATGAATTGCCCCTCTAGAGAGATGTGGAAAAGGATGTAAAACATGAACGTTATTGCAATACACCAAGAGGCACGGGGGGTGGTAGGGCTAGAAGAATCAAGGAGATGGCTAAGAGTGGCCTCATGGCTGCAGGGCCATTGAGAGCCTCCTGGGAGCAGGTTTGTGCTAAAATTGTAGTATTGCCCTGTGACAGCTTAAACTCTGGGTGGGCGCTTTGCTTTATTCTTTACCTCTTTTCCTCCTGATGGGAACACTTTGGTATCGGACAAATACCAAATTCCCAGCTACCTTTCCAGGCTCGGTGCCCTAGTGTTTGGGGAGAAACTTGTGCCCAAACACATTTTTAGGGCCGTAACCCTCCTGGAACATCTGGAAAAGCATGTGGAGAGGAGCCAATGTAGAGTTCCAAGAGATGAATGTCCTCACCAAGAGTAAAATAACTGAGGTATGGGTTTGTCAATCAAGAGCTCAGGGAGTCCCCATATTCCCACACAGCTGCTATCTGGATTCAGGATTTCATCAGCACACCAAAAGCCCAGGTTTTCCTTTTTTTTTCCTTCTTTCTTTTCTTTCTTTTTTCTCCTTCTACCACTCAAACACTTTCAGTCCTTGCTATACACTATGTAAACAGAGTGATTCAAACTCTGACTTATCTGCAGTTTCATATTCTCAGTTTGGGAATTCTCAGCTCCGCAATCTTGGTAGCACATTCAAGTGCAGCCCATCCTTGAGAGGTATGTGACAGCCCTGCTGGGGCACCACTGATAAGCTAGCTTGTTGTAACCGTCATCATGCATACATTACACTGAACTCAGCAGCAAATGTGTAGCAGTAGAAGTCTCATTTGTGTAGTTTATGGAGCTCTGGAAGGATTTATTTTCTTCTATCCAAAAGGTTTTCACTAACACTTGAAGATTTCTATCCCCCACACCAGGATAGACTAGTCTTTATTTTTTGAATATCTGTTGATATACAAAGAAAACTTTCTGCTATGAAATCTTTGCTCTACCCCACACACAGTTGTTTGAAACAGGCAATAGCTGTATTCAAAAGTAAAACCAAAGTATTCCTTTTGCCTTAATGTACCTTGCAACCAAGAATGCAAGAAAGAATTGCACAGCTTGCCATAACGGCCTGGCTGACATGGGGGCTATACTTCAGGGTACTAAATTCCCTACAGCAATTCTGTTGCTTAAATATGGCCAGATGATTTACATTCTGTATAGGTCCATTTCCAAAAGTTGAATATTACCTTATCTCCACAGCAAGGATTCCAGGCTGAAGTTATCTGATATTTGCAGACTAATGACATGTTACAGAATTGATTTTCCATCAGCCGTTTCAGGGATATCACTCCTCCTTTGTTTTTCTGATAGATAGCATTACCTTCTATAACCTCCCCGTTCTACATCTATTAACTGGCCTGTATATTGCTCTCCTTCTCCTTTCTTTTTTTCATATGCTCTAACTTGATAAAAACCTAGTTTTTCAGGTGGGTAATATCTTAATAAGAAGGAGGCAGACAAGATCCACATACAAGTATTTTTCCACACACAAGAAGAAAGTGCTCACCTGGGACTGATGCCTTCTCAATACAAAAAAAAAAAAACCCAAAGAATCACAGTGGCCTACAGCCACTGAATTTGGATTTGATACAAAAATAGCAGCTTAGCGTTAATAATCTGATTTAAGAGGATACCTAAATTAGAAATTATATTTAAGCTATGAATTCCTTTTAGTTTCTCTCAGATGCATTTGCACTATTATTAAAATATGCATATTACATACTATACATTTTAAAATATATCCTGGAAGATTTAAGTGTCCTTTGGATTAAGCCCTAGTTGATTTATACCATTAAAAATAATTTTAAAATAATTAATATATTTTAAATCCTAAAAGGCAAGGACATTTTATGGGATATGTAGCTCCTTGCAAATAAAGAAGCAGCTCAGAAATGGTAGAAGATTTTGAAAAATGTGGTATTGGTAGATATCTAGGAAAGGGAGGAAACAAGCTCCAAATTTATCTCTGTGTGCTTTTGGGTTACATTTTGATTGCCTCTCCAAACACAGAACTACTAAGTATTCTGCTCATCCCCAAAGTAAACATACTCCCATATACTTGGGGAAATATTTTATGTTGAAATTACCAAGTCGTTGAATTGATATCACCTGGTCTGTCTCTAATGTATTCTACTGTGTTCACGATCTATAATATCATCCACAGTTATGCAAAGCTGACTGAAGGTTGTGCCAAGTTCAAATGAAGTGTCTATTTATCAATTGCAGGTTTCCTAGCTGGAGCGTAGGATGCTAATATTGAATATACCTAATAGCATTTTTCAAACTCAAACAGTCTTGGCTTACTGCTGAGCATTTTGAAATAGAAATCTCAACTGGTATCGACATTAGAAAATACCTACCTAGCACGCCATAATTACAAGCTTTTATAATATACATTTCTCCCTGTAAGACTAAACAAAATATGGAACTTTGAAGTCCAGGTGGTCTACAGAACACATTATAGAGTTTAGTTTTGTATGAGGCAAAGGATATTTGTGACATACTTTGCATACATTTAATGCCCAAGAATGTAAATTATAAATCAGTTTGCCTAAAACACACCAGTTTGCCTGTTGAATCCACCTCATCTCACAGTCTTCCCCTCCCTCATGTATCTTTTGAGCTCTATGACCTACTTCAACCAATGTGAATGATTTTGTATCCATCTCAGATATAAGATATTACTCCAAGTTCCACAAAACTAAGAAAGAAGAGTAGTGTGTAGCAGGAACACACATTGATTCAATATTAAAAAAAATTTAAAAGGCATGAGACCCTAATTTATCCCATCCCTTCCCTCCTACACAGGAAGGAGATGTCACAAACAACTCCTTTGTGCGAAGAACTTCAGATGGAGTTGTGCTTTTATTAGACACCAGAGAATCCAACTACAAGACACAAAACTGCAACAAAGCAGGCTTCATTAGTTTCATTGCTCAAGGAAGTGTGTGTTAATACAGACACTCCATTTTTAAAATGCATTTCTCTGAGCACAGTGACTGTCTCGTGGAATTAAAGTTACATAGAATATAGGTCCCTTGCCACTTCAAGGAAACACAAATTAGGGCTCTGATGCTACTAGCATTTATGCACGTGCTTAATTTTACAGGCCTGTGGGAGCAGTCATATATCTGAATTTGAATATATTTGTAAGTGTTTGCAGACTGGCTACTATGGAAATAAATATAATTTTGTGGTATTGTGTATTAGCTCTATGTATGCTCAATATTGCACTTGAAGATACAAATTTGGAATGAAATTGGAAGCAGGCATTTAAGAATTCTGCAATGAACATATGTAATTCTGATTTGTCAATAAGCTGGCATACTCAGATTTAGGAATTATGAACTGTATACAAGTTGCTCTTGCTTTTGATATTTTTAAAAAATATTTCATTGATCATATTGGAGAGCAATTAGCGGATGCCAATTTGGGTACATTTCAGCACCTGCGACGTTATAACCACCATAATAGAGGAAAAGAAACAGATTATACAAGGGCATATACCTGCCAGATCTGGCCAAATGCAGGCTATTCATTTTCAGTATTTTCCTCCACACTTTTCTTCTTGCTTCTCCAACAGTCTCATGCTACATTCAGAAGTGCTGGCTTTGGTTGTGTGCCCTGAAAAGGAATTTAAGGGAGTACTCAAAATTTTGGCATCCAAGTAAAAGGGTATTTCTGTAATCCTCAGAAAGCAAGTGTAAAATGAACTGAAAAAGGAGCTGAAAAAGCTGGAAAAGGAGACCAAGAAAGAGGAGAGCACAGCGAGCTCATCAGAGTGGCCAAGGCAGTGGCAGAGTGCCAGCCGGGCGCCGGGGCAGCCGGACGTGTGGCAGGGGCAAAGGGAACTCGGGCATGCGCGGGCAGCCAAGGCCGGGCCCTCCCGCGCGGCCCGGTGGCAGTGGCTCCGTTTGGCTCTGTCCCTCACGTGAGGCCGAGCCTGTCCTGCTCCAGAGCCTGGCAGCTGAGATGTCACGGCCGGGGATGTCAAACTGCTCCGTGTGTTTACGCAGGCAAGGTCTGGAGCCTTGTGACCACACGAGGGTCCTGTTCTTAGTATTTCAAAATATTAGGCCAGGTCTTGACTTGGCACAAATCATGGTAACTATACGATTCTATACTGATTTATACCAGATGAAGATTTGGCACTGTAATTCCTCTTTGTTTTCAGAGCTCCAAAGCACCAATTTTAGCTTCAGGAGCACTTAACTGGGTATCAAAATTCCCACTAGATTTACACAAAATTGGTTTGAATGTGTAATCTAACCTACTGTAAAGATGTATGTACTCAAAGGGGTGCAGACTCATCTGAAATTCAGTATAGATACAGTCAGATTGTAGCTCTAATGAATCAGAAACATGCTGCATGTTCCCCCCATTCAGAACTCCACGATGGTATAATTTAGGTCTAAATATTGCAGCATGCATTTGTCTTTGACATTGAACTACTACATATTATTTGAAAATAGAAGTGGGCTATTTTTCAAACCCTGAAAAGATGAACAGGTGGGTAAAGCTTCCTAGAAATGTTTTATCATATAAGTTCTTCTTCCAAACACAATTAATGAAAATCTTTACAACAGTTCTAGAAATAATTTACTGCAAAAATAGACTTTGAGCCTGATTCTCCTTTCATTTACATTAATATAAATTGGGAATATCATTTCTGAATCCCCAGGCTAAATTATCAGCTGATTTCTGTTAAATCAGTGAAGTAAAGCTAGTGAAACAAGAATTAGACCCTCTCCATTAACTGCTATATGTTCTTTCACATTTGGAATTAAGATGCAAGATACCTTACTATACGGGCAATCAAAAATTGCAGCCATTCTGCTGAATGACCTTAGTTTTCTACAAAAAAATGGTTGCCATCTGCATGTCTCATACTTTCCATTTTGATTAATTTTATATGTCCTGCATGTGGCTGCCAAAAATATTTGCCAGTACTTCCTTAACACTCTCAGATAATGGATGCTATATGAAGAAAAAAAAACACACACACAGAAAGCTCAATACCAGATATAGTTGTGCCTCCAAGGCTTCTCAGAATAAACTCAGCATTAACAAAAAGGTAGAAGAGCAAGTGGGGGCAGGAGAGGGGGAAAGAAGCTGTAAATCCAGGTGTCATTTTTGCTTGACTAAGGATTCCTTTAGGACCAAAGAACAGAACATTTTGAAAAAGTCCTGCAAAATTAAATCTCAGAGGGCTCAAGAAAAAGCCACTGACACTCTCCCCATTTGCTGGGTATAAAGCTGAAAAGAAATTTCCCTTGCTATATTTTTCATAGACCACTATTATTATGTTTATATACTTGTTTTCCTCCACTGTGCATTTCAGAAAACAACCTCAATCTTTTCAATGGCATCTGCAGAAGGATGCAAAACACTCTGTGCACACATTTTGTAGCTGTTAGCCTAGTCCATGGGATTTTCTGTAAATTTGAACTTACTCATTGTCTTGATGTACCTGCTATGCATTCAAATACAACCAGATTTTAATGTATGTCTGTACATTTTTTAGGAAATCACAGCTATCAAGCATAAGTAACTTCTGAATACTTCAAAGAGCCACAACTTGCAATTAAAAAGTGTATTTGGGGGAGCGAAGAACTGTTAAATCACAATGACATAAAATGAAGCTAATTCAAACTTCAGAGACACTTCAGTGCAACTTGAGCTGGAAATTCAAACAGTCAGATATGAATTGCCTGTCCCACTGGCTAGGAAATGGAGAATTTTAAATATGCAATACAGATAGTAAAATGTCTAGCATTGGCATAAAATGCACCAAAAGTATATGGGTCCTACAAATATTTGGTTAAAAATAGTTATTTGGGTCTCAAAATGACTTATAACCTGAAGCACTTTTCCATTTGTATTTTGTACCTGAAAAGATGCCCACTGAATAATAAAAAGAGATGGAAAGTGATTTTGCTGTCTGGGTACATTATAAGCACTAGAGTGGCATCCCAGAAGGGAACACTGGCCAGTCGACCAGTATGTCTCAGAGCGTCCTTGTTTAATACAGAGCTGCTCTATCTGCCTCGGGTATAGCCCCCAGTTTGTAGAGAAAAAAAACAAGTTTAAACATTGGCTACATTGGTTAGTGCTAGAGGATGGCACTTATTCTCACCAGAGGGAACACAGGAAGATTTCTACCATGTATCTCAAAGTAATTTTGCCTACAATACGAGGGATGATGTAATAGAAGAAAAAGGAAAACCAGAGCCAGACCAGTGACATGAGCTGCATGTGTAATGATTTCAGCAATCCTGCAGGGAAAAAAATTCAATGTTCAAGTTAAAGCAGGCAGTAATTTTAATTTAGAGGGCTACAGCTAGACAGACTACAGACTACAGCAGATTACTCAGCCTTACTCAGTCTATCCTGACACTACCTTACAAGGCCTATATATTTTTGCCCTGACACACTCTTCTTTTTTGAATGATGTCTCTGAAGGATTAGGCACTGGCAGCAACACAAGAACAAGGGCTATCTGTTTTCTTCTTCATAATCATCACTATTACAGTTACCCACATCGAAATCCTACTTTACATTCCTGCCCCTCCTCTCTCACTGTTGTGACTGTAGCTTTTTAGGGGTAGCAGGGCAATGCTACCTTTATTCTATTACAGTTGATTTTAGAAATCTTACTGCAGTGCTGCTGCAATAATAACTAATAACTATTAAACATAAAAGCAAAACAAAACAAAACAAAACAAAACAAAAAACAACTTTGATCTTACTTCCAGTGAAGTTAGTGGTAAAACTGTCATTGATTTCTAGACAGCAAGAGCAGCAGGGATTTTCTTCATCTTCTTTGCAAGGTAAAGGCAGAGGAATTATGCTCCAGTTTTAATAATCAAATGAAAGCTGAATTCAACAGCAAAATATTTAATATGCTGGTCAGAATTTAGATATGGTTATGACAGTTCACATCTTGTTTTCAGTGACAAAAACCTGTTTTACCAGTGAGATAGTTGACTCATATGAAACTAGTAAAGGTAGGATGCAGGTGAGTTTTACTCCGACTTAGCAATGCAGTAGTTAACAGTGTGGTACTCCACGTAATCCGAGAGCACTGATCAGAACTAACCTTAGTCCCTTAGATAGTCAAGAAAACTTTATGTTTCCTCTCCTCTCGTGTAGTTTTCCTTCTCTCCTTTTCCTTATATTGACCTTGGTGTATTTTAGGATTGAAGGCATCTTTAACTTGAATTGCCAACTTGTGTAGGAAATACAAGGACTCATTTGTCTGAGCTACAGTTTCTCCTCATAATGGTTAAATGAAGCTGAGAACATGAACCAGCTAGGTTCAGTCCTCACAAAACACACTCCCTCATACACCCATGAGGCTTTCTGCATGTATACACGCATAAGGCAAATGGTATGAACAATAGAGGCTCCATACTTACAGAAGAGATGTCTTTGCTCCTGGGGAATCACCCCTTTTTAAGCACACACCTGGTGTCTAACTTCAAAAGCAGGAACTTAAGAAATGTGTTTTTATGTGCAGGCCCCATAACAAGCTTCTATTACACCTTATTCACAATTTCAGCAAACATGAATTGATTTTACAGGCCTCTAGACCAAGGATATTTGTTTTTATCTTTTAGCCTGGACTTCAGTTTTGCATGTTTACATCCTTTTTGTTTTTTTTTTTTTTTTTGATTAGTTAAGAAATTAATTTTGATTACCCAATCTTAGCATAGTAATTCCAGGATATTCAGTTACTTCCTATTACTATTCACACCATTTCATTAACCATAATAATACAGAAGAAAGAGCAGTAAGACAAGATTCCTGTTAATATGTGGAGAATCTTATGATGAAAATGGGATGTTCATAACGGTTCTATTGTCTTTGAAAAAGAAATCTACAGGCTTCTGCCTTTTTGCTGAGATGTCTGGTCACTGCAGTTTCTTATCTTCCCCATTATTTTAACGACTAGAAGTGTTCATTTCAAATTTGAATTAGACTCACTTCAACAAGATCTTTTTAATATCTTTTTATTCTGCTAGATCAAAGATTTATTTACCATCAGAATTTCTTCATTCATCACTGAAATGGAGCTAGTTCCTGGAAGGGCATCAGAAATATGAGTTGGTAAGAAGCAACTGCTGACACAGAGCCATGGTTTACAGTAAAGCTATGATAATGTGTCCCAATAGCAACTCTGTCCTGGGATACAGATATTATTTAATGGTGCATTATGTTGTTATTGTCAGCATGTGAAAAGAAAGATAAGATATAAAGGGTCTATGTTGACTGGCCACCTTTATTAATAGCAGTTTTTTGGGAACTATCTGCAATAACTCGGATAGACTGTGTAGCCCTTAGTCATTGCATCCTCATTTGCTTTGCTCTCCACTAGCATTCCTCTTTTACTCTATCCAAATGAACAAGAGGCTACAGAGCATGATAAAATACTGCACCATCCCAAACTCACCTTGTAAATGAGACTCACCTGCCAGGCTCCATGGGAGAGCTTCACTGGGATCTCTACACAGGTTTTCATGGTTCATACTCTTGCTCTGGGTGCTATGGTTTTCTCTCCATAACAACTAGCATCTGCCTTATTATTCAGCACCCAAGCAACAGAGAAGCCAATCTCTGAACTTTGGGTCAAACATACACCATTGAGCCCACACATCCAGGGCCTGGAGCCAGTGATTCATTCTCACAAGGGAAGGGATACAAAAGCACTTCACTTTCTTTCCCAGGGAGTGTCTCCAAATACTCTGTTCTGGTCTATCATCTCTTTCAGGATATGCTGCAGCTCAGGGGTGGGTTTAACCAGCAAAACTATAATACTCTTTTTCAAATAAGATTTTCAATTAAAATGTTCTTGTCTATGATTGCAAAGAAGAAATACTAGGCCTATATCCCTATAGCACAAAAGCTTTCCTTGCAGACATGCTGGCAGATACTGATGTAGCAGTGCAAGAGTCATGTAGTCCAGCCTGAGTGAGCAGGTTTGGTGGTTTAACTGACCCTTACAGGCTTGCACATCCACCTGGGACATCATTTGCTTTCAAAAGCCAAAGAGTAGAAAAACCAGCTACGAAGGAAAACAACAGCAGCAGTACAGATAAAAATCATCTGTGTTTGAAATTTCAGAGGCTGCATTTCAATGTATTTTAGAAAGGAGTGAAAAGTACTTTTTGTCTTTTAGGTGGGCGAGACTAGTCAAACAAAGGTGGACCTTTAAGTCAAACACATGCTTTTAAGTACTTCTGCTGGATGGGATCCCAGCCTGCAGGTATTTTGGGGACTGCTCCTATGAAGAATTCATATGCAGTTACTTTCAGAGAAGGGAATTCTGCTGTGTCTTTGCCATTATCAACCCTGTCTTCTAGTGTGCTGACAGGCAAACTCAAACCCTAGGGAAGAGAATGCAGATGGAACATTTTCTTATTTTGATGTACAATTTATTGTGCTGAGCTGCTATATAGTAATGGAAAGGAAAAGAAGAATGTTGTGATATATATGTGAATAAATCAGCATGCTGCTTCATCTCTTTGCAAACACACTAACTTTGACTGACATGGAGACACTCATTTTAATCAAGTGTTTGCCTTAGACTGCTCTCAACCTTGCTAAGTAGTACTTACAAGAAATAATGGATAGTAATTTAGATACTTCTCTATACCCTTTAAAACTAGAGCAAGAAAAGTAAATGCAGATTTGTACAGGAAGATTGAAAGATATGAGAATTCAAGATAAAGATGAAAGCTGAATTTTTTGAATCGTACCTTCTCTTTTGTGCTAATACTAATTATAACAGCACTCAGATATGGAATTATAATCCTATACTATCCTTTGTTGTTGTTTAGGAACAAATATGAAAAAATAGAAAAACAGACTGAATTAATGCTTATAAAAACTGGCCTATATACTCTTTACAAAAATGACAAAATACAGTTTATGGATATTTTCACAAATGAAACTCAGTACATGACAAAGAATTCATTTCCTTCTTTCTTGCTTTCCCATGTTATATCTTGTTCCTCTTACATTGTTACTATGCTTAGGTGATTCACATGCAAAACAGCTAGACTAGGGAAGTAACATATAACCCAACCCTAATCAAGGAATATTATATTTAGAATGATTCCACTTTGACAGGGATAGCTTACTATGTCCCAAATATTATACCCTATGTAAGTAAGACTTCAACTTTAAATTCTGTAGTGCAAAATGTCTTCTTTGAAGAAATTTATGGCAAAGCACAGCCTAGAACTCAGAGTTCACAGAATGATGTATCTGATTGATACGGCATGTTTTAATAGACAAGCCATTTATCTATTTCAATATGAACTCTGTCTACCATGTAATGCATTTATTTTAGCATAGTTTAAGGCATCTCTTGTCTAGGATATATGTTTCAATTACATTTCAGTGCAAAACACATCCACTGAAAGAATCTTCATACTCCAGGATGTTGAGTAATGAAAGATTTTAAGTGCTAGAGATCCCAGAACTGAAATCTTTATTCAGGCAATCTCCCACAAAGGCAACCATTTCTCTCAGCAACATTGATCAATATCCCAATATGCCAGACCGAAAAGCTTTAACATGAATGTGGCTTCCTTCTGTTCTTATCAATAAAATATGTAATTAATTGAAAATTGAAAACTTGATTAATTTCTATTTGATTTTCTTTTCATTAGAACTCTATTTTCTGTATTTTCAAATATAGATGGGTCAGGTTCTCATCTGACACAAAGTAGAGAAGATTCAGCAAGCCCTATAAAGGAGACTAATTTTAAGATCTAAAAGGTAGAAATAACTGGAAGATGAAGTAGCTAATATATACTTTCTAGTGAAGTTCCTTTAAAATATTTATACCAACTATATTTAGTGCAAATACTTGGTTAGTGTATTAATTAAATCAGAAGCTTCCAAACAGCTACCATGTCCATCTACCCTAAATTTATGGATAAAGTGACACTGATGAATCCATGAGTTTCTTGGACAGTTTGTGCCCTGTGATGTCTCCCATCATCATCATCATCACCAGTCTTTGTGCTGCTCCTGCTTCTGCTCCAGCCTCCTGCTGCTCTCAGTGCGCTGCTCCTCTGGGCACAAGGAGGAGAGAAAATGAAGAACTGGAGGATTCCAAATACCAGATAAAGGCTCTACACTTTATACCCTCTTATACCAGTTTTATGTCAGTGTGAAACCATAGATGGCTCTAAAATAGCAAAAGTCAGGAAAAAAAAATTGCAAAAAGATTTTAGGATTTGAACATCCCGAACTGACTTGAAAGACTCTTGCTGAAAAGAGGCACTGCATTAATGTCAGGAAGAACCCTTTATCATCACAACCTATTAGTGAGGCTAAATCTGAAGCCTTCCAAGGTAGAGAATAAACGTGTGTTTGAATATCATTTTTCCTGCATCTGCAATTCACCTGGAGGGCTTTTAAGCAACTATTTTACAAAATTGCAAAACACAATAATAACTTATTTGTGTCAATGGCACTGGCTTTCTGTTCACAGGAAGTGAACAAAGTTGCATCCTTCTAGAGCTAAATCTCGAAGCAAGTAAAAATAAGTTAGTAAAGACACAGACACACACACGTACATACTTTTATATGTTTGCCATTTTAACAGAGCTTCCTTTATAAACTCCTATTAAGCAGGCATTCTACCAGTACAAAGTTTTCTATTAAATTCAAAGAGTAACTGTGGTGAGTGTAATCCCAGAGCTTGGTTAACACAGTGCATTGATGTCAACATTTCTATCTGTCTGTCTCATCTGTCTAGCTGCAGAACTTCCTCCTACTGAGCTCATCACTGGAGTGACTGAACAGCTCAGTGGCAGAGTGGAAAATTCTCCTGATTATCTAAAATAAAGAAAACCTCCCCCACCCTGCACTCTGACTTTCACAAATTTTAAAACAAACCTAGCAATAGCAGACTGGTGAATACAAGTTTCAGTGCTGATGTTTACAGTTTTTCATGGCCCACAGTTTACAAGTTTCAAAAATACTTCAAGCTGTACAGCTTTTTATTCATATATTTGCTCATTAAAGTGACATGTGGACACTTCACAGGAGAAATGAAAAGCTGCGACACCCCAAGTGAAACACAAATGCAACTGTTTCTGTTTAAATATTTGCATGCTTTCCACGGCTTTTATTGTTTAGTACCTTTATGGCATAGGAGAGAAGAGGCAAAAACAAAGGAAAAGGAACAAAAGAAAAGGCTCATTTGATTCAGAGGTCTGAAGAACTGTGCAAGAAAACTTCTTTAAAAGAACTGTTATATGGTCTTCGTGGCTGTTAAAATTAAACAGTAGATATCGAGTTGAGTTAGACATGAGAGAAAAGAAAATGAAATGAAACACTGTAGGGAGGAAGGATATTTAACTTGCCCAGCTTCACTGGCTAGAAGTGAGGCAGACAGGCTCCTAAAGGATCATTAGGCTCCTGGAGTTTCTTTTCCCTTGATTATAGCGAGATCTTAATTGAGATGTTGAAGTTGGGTGAAACCTTTCCATCTCCTGCTCCTCTGCTCTTTTTAAATGAAAATCTTCCCTTCTCCATCTCAGTGGGATCTTGAGCCTGACGGTTCTTACAAGGCTTCAAGAATTTCAATTAGACTCTTTTTTTTTTTTGCCAAAAAGCAACACTAACATATTTCATTCCTTTCTCTATCATGTCAAGTCATTTCTGTCCAGGTGCCCCTGGTGAGTTCTCATCCTGGGTGCTAAATCTTGTTTGCACCAGCCGAAATATCCAGAGTTTCACTCTCCTCTCTGCCTTGGCATCTTTGGTTTCCTCTGACAGAGTATATTTCCAAAAAAAACTGGAAACATGTTTCTTTCATCCCATACTGAAATGAAAGCAAATGGTGAAACACGACATTTTTTAATGACAAACCAATAACTTGTTTTCTAGTTGGTCTCCAGTGAGATTTATGGTATATTTTCGGTATCACTGATACTGTGCAGGACAGTGCAGAATACTCAGGCAGGAGGCTCTTCTGTGCTACAGATTGTATTTCTGGTACAGCTAGTGCCCTAACCCACCAGGTTTCCAGAATTGGAAAGTACATTAACAGTAATAAACTTCTCCAATTTCAGTCCATTACATTTCTTTTTGTAGATTATGACAGCTCCCTTTGCCGCTAGTGATGTTCACAGCCCTGGATTGCCAAGTTACCTCTCTGGGCTGGCTTCACAGGTCATGAGACTTCACATAAAGTACAGACTGTGACTGGGTAGGTGAGTAGAGACCAAAAGCCCACAGGGGATATCCTGAGGTTGGAGGAACATCTGAGAGAGAAGATGGTGTGATTACTGATGACCGTATTTTCACATGATACAAAGCTCGAGGCATGTTGCATAGTCCTAGAGAGGTGAACATTCCTCTTGTTAGATGAAATACAAACAATCAGACAGATGAAGCATAAAATATTGCAAACACAGTGAAGGTTTCCCAATCAGTTTATTTCCATTGTTGAAGACGATCACTCCTGGCTCATCTCAGTGCTCTGCTCCACCACTCAGGAGCTGCATGCTCACCCATCAGTAGTGAAAGGTACGTATTTAGTTCACACTGACTTTATATATTCTGTCTGTGTGCAAGTGTGGGGAGACAAGAAGAGACACAGAGAGACACAAAAACCATTATATGTCCTCTCCATTAATGTTTTAGCATAGCTGAACCTGACTGACTGATCTACCACCATAGCTAACCCCATCAGACATAACTGCAATAATGCATGTGGATTTTGAGAGAAAGGAGAACCATAAGACAGGGTTGCACAGGAAAGGAAGAATTTCCTATTTTACCAGGGATAAAATAATCTTCCCACTTTCCTTGAATTTTTCTTTTCCTCTATGTTAGTTCCAGGTTTTTCTATAGATTGACATGCAGACAATAAGCTTTCTTTTCAGAGAAGTCTAATATTCCTTCCCAAGAACTACTCACACACTTCAGGCTAGATATCCTCTTAAAGGTGTCCTTGACTCATGACCTCAGATATCATTTGTCAATGAAAATACCTCTCCTTCTATTTCTCTTTTGGAGCTAATAAGACTGTGCATTTGCACTGCAAATTCAATAGATCTCAAAAACCAGCTCTGCTAGCAGTACATTATTTTCTGTCTTTCAAAGGCTTTTTAGACTAGAATATTATAGATTATCTTCTAACAAACACACTCCAAAAAGTAAAAAAAAGTTGGTACAGTGTAGGCTTTTCTATTCATGGACTAAAAAATTGAGCTTAAAACTAAGTTTCTCTCACAAGCTCTATCTTCACTAAGGAAAAAAGGTTTGTTCTTAAACCAGAAGGTTACTGAGGGAGGTTAAATCATGGTGACAGCAAAATGTAATTTAATTCAAAGTTACCAGGTCAGGAAAGGCTATGAAGCATCTTCATATTTACCCCAAGCTAATAATTTGGAAAAAAACTGCTAGCTGCTTCAGTCCTCAAGGATTTTATTTCTCATGTTTCTGCTTGTTAGCTCATACAAAGCAAGAAATGTTTTTTCTTTGAAACATATGTCCCAACTGACTTTTCTAACTTAATGGCTTGCACTGTTCCCCTTAGAAAATGCCTGTGTTCTAATGCCACAGCCTGAAGACTAGAAAAAAGCCTCTGCCTACATACATATATCTCCCATTCCATCTTCTTTTTCCTCTGCTCCTTTCTTCCATGCCTGCACAAGTTATGCTAAGAATTGTGCCTTGCTGCAACTCTGTCACCTCCATCCTATGGATACTCTGCTTAATGACACGCTGCCTTCAGCAGCCATGAAGATATATATCAGCTGCCAGCATCTGCCCCTTGAGTTCCCCAGAGAACAATGAAGCAAATAATTTCTTTAATTATTTATCAGGGGCTGTTTCCTCAGTCAATAAATTAGTTTTGCTGTCTTCTGGAGACCTTCTTCCATATGCATTTGAAACATGTTTTATTATTCATCTTAATATCCACTGCAAGCTTCCTTTCTTTTTCTAGCTTTTTTTATCATTAATTTTATGCTATTCTTTTACTTTATACTGTATGCTTTTTCTTGCTTTTTTCTGATGTCCCTGGTGCCTGATATTTTACGAGACACATGACCTTTAATTAACTTTTTAACCACCCTTTCTTTTGCTTCATCCCCACTGTCTGTACACTGGAAAAAAAGTTTGCATATGTATTAAATTAATTGACCACTGAGACATTTAATTCCCTCTCTATTGTCAGGATTTGACTTGGGAGAGAACTGAACTATTCTTTTGTGTAAAACTTCTCCAAATAAGCATATTTGCAGTTTTGTAATGAACCATTTTAATCAACAGCTGTGAAACAGCCAATAAAAAATTTGCATTCTGGGCTTGTGCAGTCAGATAGAAGATTCATAAATCCAAAAAAAAAAAAAAATCTTTCTTGCCTTATTGAAGTGGTGCCTGCTTTTGGCTAGATCCCCAACTGACAGTAGGCAAAATGACTGGTTTTGCAGTTTGGCAGCTGTACCAAAAAAAGAATTGTTTTGATTCAATCCCAAACAAACATTGTGCAGATTGCTTGGCTCATTTAAAAATAGAGTTTTTTTTTTTTTTTTAAATCTTATTAACAATGATATTTTCCAGTAGATTAGATGGAATAGAACTGGAAGAGAAATCCAAAGTAGGGGGAAAAGGGCAGAGGGAGGAATAAAGAGGGAAGAGAGCAGAAGGTGCTTAAGTCATTGCTTCCCTCTGCCTTGTCTAAGGAATTCATAGAATGGCCTCCCGGCACCTCAGGCCATCTGTGTGTTGGCCCATTAATAGGGAATTCCTGCTCATTTATTAGTGAAACACAGTGATAACTAAAAGCATTTACTTTGAGAAGCTAAGCACACTAATCCAAATACCCTCTGAGAGGGCAAATACTGTATTTGGTTAACGTGAGGACGTTACATTAGCAGAAGGAAGTTCGCTCACTTAAAACCCTGAGGATGAGAGGCTGCAGTACCGGTGTTCAGGGTAGAAGATTGCCTTGCCTGGTGTGCAGAATCCTCCTCTTTTTCATCATGTGCCACGCATTGTGGAAGGGGCCTCCCCTGGCTCCTTTCAGCGCCCGGCTCGCGCCCAGGGACGCACATCTCGGGCACGGTGCAGTCTGCCCACACTTAGAAGTCCAGAGCTTGCAGTTGCAAAGTGGAGCTACGGACTGGTAAATCCCACTGGTAAATCACTGTGCCAGACCAGGGCATAGGCTTGTCCAAAATAACTACTAATCACTGTTTCTATGTTCTTTATATTAAGATTAGCTATTTCGAGTTGGAGTGAAAAAATCTTGCACTTACGCGTTTTTAAGTCTAACTGGTAGAGAAGTTTCAAAGGCTTCCCACACATGCCCATCCCTCCGTGCAACATCACAGTACTTTCTGTGTGTTTCATCTCAGCAGAGCCTGCCTTTCTAATCAACGGTGTATTGTGATAATTCAGCAGGGATTACTCTCTGCAAACAGCATGCTTATTTTTTTATCACTATTCCCATATGCAGCGTATAGATGTTGTTTGTTTGCCTCAAAAATGTACACTGATACATGAAAGCACTCGAATTCAAGAAAAACAGACACAAGAGAAAAAAGTAATTAAGTAAATCTTACAGAGACAATACAGCCTTATTGTTGTGTCTATTAAAAAAACAGTGAAATACTAATTGCAGCTTGAAAAATAATATCACGTGCTCTAATACAGATCACATTGTCAAGCATGTTCATATCGGATGTTGTTAATAGAACTTCTATATTTTCCAGGTGATGGAATTGTATCTAGCATACTTGATGTCCTGCTAGGAGTGCCATGTGCCTAAGATGGCACACCAATGTTTTTTAACAACAATTAGTTTTTTATCTATAGGAACACATTATATATGTCTAAATTTAAATACTCAAACTGATTAATACAATAACTTTTCAAACTAAACTATCATCTGAAAGCATTGTCAGCAGGCTAAGCTATATCGAAGATTTACATGTAGATCTGCAGCTCTGAATATCTGGTTTTGTCAGAACTGTTTTATTATTTTGTAATGTTTGGACTCAGTGCACAATTGAAATAATCACCACGTCTTCTCATTCTCATACATTTTAGAAAGGATTTGCCCATTGTGTACATTGAAAAAGAAATAAAAACAAATAAGTCACATCTATTCGAGATGCCTAGGTAACTCCTCTTCTTAAAAAACAAAACATCAAAATTTCAAAGATTCTGACCTTCCTCAGGGAATTCCCCAAATAAAAAAGTAGAAAGGTTTTTTGGTGCTCAGTCTGCATTCTATCAGTCTGATCAGCAATAAATTCACAACAGAAAAAGAGAGAAGAGAGATGGGAAACACCGAAGCAACTATAAAAATTATTTCATTCAAATGTATTTATTCATGAATATATATGAAAATCTTAGTTTCAAATGTAAAGGTGAGAAAGAGAACGGATTTGGCTGGGGTACCAAATGGTCGAAAAATCACAAAGCTAAAAGAAGTCCTTTTATAGAATTGCAGACAAGTTATTCTGTGAGGGAGAGTACATAACCTCTTCTGGCAATAATCACCACTGGAAGAAATCGTAATTTAGAAAGTGTACTTATTAATGCACTTATGCCCACCCTACAAAAATGATTTTGCTAGTCCATCATGTGGCTGATTTGTTTTTTCTTCACATCTAATCAAGTATGTCAACTTCTTCATATATAAAAGGACATATTATTTTTCACCATAATAGAAATGTAAATGAGCATTTTAATATATAAAGGATAAAACAGATTTGAAAACAGAATTCAGCCTTTATTCTCCTCTAAAAATATTCTTCAACTTGGCATGAAAACAAATTATGAAGTCTGACTGGTTGCATTTCAAACGTTGATCTTGGCCCTATTCATTCTAAACTAAAGTTAATGCTGATGGAAAACCTCTTACTGGATTAAATGTTCAGGATCAGATCTTTGGTTAGGAATTATTAATATTACCAAAAAGAAAGATCTCACTTTCATGTTATGGGCCCACACCAGGAAAACAACAAACAATACTCAACTAAACCCTTTTTCTCTGAACAGAAAAGGTATCTTGTTCTCACTGCTGTTCACATCCCTCATATCTAACCTACCTTCACTATTACTACTAAACATTTGGATGATTTTCAAAAGTGATAATGCTCAGTATGTTTCTATCACACAGAAAAAGATCTTACGAGCTGATCTGTTTCCCTAATAAGTGTTCCGTTTTTGTAATTCCCTCTAAAACACATCCCCAAACATTCTGCTGAATGGAGAAACATGCTGCTGAGACCTGTAATTCCAAGCCTCTTCGCCACCTTTGTCCCTGGAAGCAGGAGCATCTGCATTTTTAACAAACTTCTTGCACTTCCGCGCCAGAGGCCAACAAGTCTGGCGTGGAGCAGCTGAGCACGCAGGCCTTATCTAGCCCTCGATTTAAAGACTGGTAAAATTCTAAGGAGCCTTTAAGAGCATACAGGTTTTTATGTGTCTTAAGTTGTTCACATTAAAGTACTTTGCCCAGGAGACATTTTCAGTAGGTTTACTTCACATATTCTACCAAAACCTTTTGCCCTAGCTTATGCAAGATCTAATAGGGTTATAATTCTTGAGCATCTCATGTGAAACTGCTTTTCCCTTAACACTGCTGCTTTATTTTCCCATATATTCCAAATCACTAAAGATGTTTAAAATAGGCTCAAATAGTTCCAATTATGCGAAGCACAATATGATATGTCAGTATAGCACAGCAAGGGCAAGCAGAAGACTGTCACACAGGAATAACCCCCAAAAAGTTTGCACAAGAACAGACAAATTCTTTTAATTTTCTACCTGTCTTGCTGTATTCCACTGAAAGATTTGTATTTCCACTCCCCAGACTTCTTCAAAGAAATGTATTTCCAAACAAGTTATTTTTCAACCTAACTATCCCTTTTTTGACTGCTTTCTTTTAGACTATCACCATTTCATGCATGGAATCCAGGAACTTGCTGTCACAGTATTTGCCTTTTTTGCTCTTTGCTCACTTAAAAAGTTACACTGTTTATGTGTTTATTCATAATAGCCTGTCAGCACATAAACAGTGGCTCTCCTGGTTTCAGGGGAACATACCTAAGAGGATTCTCCTCAAGGATCTCTTTTCTATCTAGGCCTGTGTGTGTGTGCATGTATTTAATGGGACTATGCATAAAAGACGAAGCAAATATGTTCAGTAGTGTGTGGATGTTCCATTTCAAAACCATAGTTAAAACCACAGATTTCAGGATAACGGGCACATTGAAATGTTCATTAGTCATTCTCCAGGTTGATACTGGAGCCATTTCATATTTTAAACTTCTCAATAATCCATCAGTGAGAGTGTTATATTCCTTGGAAGCATTAGGTAACTTGATTTCTTGCAGAAAGAAAACTGCCTGTATATATTGCTAGTAATTACAATAAAATGCAATTTCATGAGATACTAATGCAATTTGGGTTAATCACCATAACATCCCTAGAACACAAAATGCACACTGTGACATCTTCTGCATTTTCTCAGTGATATGAGATGTTTCCACTCTCCATTTTTAGCAGAGTGAAAACATGATATTGTGCCATTTGTTTTCTGTAGAGATCCTTCCTGCATCTTGTCCTCCACAAATTGTTTTTTTCGATTGAATTCAGTGTAATGATACAGCAGATATTCAGATATGTAATGCTGAATTATCTTCCAAATGCTACTTCTGCTTGCACTGGAGTCTTAGTAAGTTGTATCCATATTCAGCAGAACAACATGGATTGAAATAAAGACTAAGCAATTACAGTCACCTGCTTCCTTATTATCAGTTTGAGCCACTGCCTATCACTCATAATGCTAAAGTTTACTGAAGGCCACACTTGTCTTTCCCTCTTTCACTGTATCAACACGAGCACACTGAGTGTCCTTCTGTAAAATCATCATACTTCTCAGGCAGGCAAGCTTTTTGGATTACATTTTTTGACAAGACAGATGAGACTACTTTTCACATGAGACCAAAGAAAGTAATGAGCCAGTAATCTTTGGGCTGGAAGATAGATCTCTTTTTTAATTATGGGTAGCTTATTCCTATATTAGCCACCATGGCAAACCTTAGCACCACAGAGTTTTATCAGAGCAGTGTCGCATTGAGGGAAGGGACTGTAAGAGTTTCAGACACTGGTAAAAAAAAGAATTTTTAAAACTTGATTCTATTTTGAATTTTTTATCTCCATAATATTTATGACCATTTATGTTATTCAGCTAGCATAAATTTTGACATTGTTATTCAATACAAGTGGTAAAATATTGTCATCACATCACTGAGTTGTTTACTGGATGGGCCCTGCAAATATTTCTGATTTAGTTTGACATGTCTTTACCGCCCTTGTTAAAAGAAACTGCAGCTCACATCTATCATAACAATTTAAACCAATTTAACAAAATACCTGTTCATATATAGTTTTTTAAATACAGCAGATTTCTTTTACCCCTGAATGAAGTGCTGTCTCTCTGAATGTCAGTCTTTCAATAACCCCAGACTTATCCTCATGGCTTGGTCTGAAAATAATCCCTCTGCTTGTCATACCTCCCAGGAGAGACCTGCCTTATCTTCCTAGCTTTCATATGAAAGAAGGCAAGAGGTTTTCTTGCTGAATCCAGCTTCCTTAAGTCCAGATTCCCTGTTTAATCAGTCTCACAGCAAGTACTTTGCTACTGAAAACTCTCACACTAACTTGGAAAAAGAGCAGATCATTCTTTGACCAGGATTTTAGAAGCTTATTACAGAAAGATATTATTCACACCGTACCATTCTCTTTTGCTCACAGAGATCATGATGCTCCCTCAAGAAACATATATTACCTTGTACTAATAATTTGCTTTTCCAGCTACATGTGCCAATGCCTTGCTGATATCCAGAACCTTGGAAATCAACTGCTGAGGCTGAGAAGTCTTGACCTGTCACAGACATGAGCATGCTGAGCATTTAAACTACTTGTGAAGGGCCTAGTCAGAAGGGTCAGTGAGGTGCAGAAAAGTCACTCTTTGCTAACTGAAATTTGACTTAAAGAAAGAGAACATGACTGAGTGCTTCACCTATAACCTCCAAGAGAGACATCTGTTCTCATGGCAGAACTACTTTTTTGGGAGGCCATTTTCTTAAGGAGAGAATTACACAAGAAATCTAGAATGAAAATAAGACTCTACTGAAATACCAATAGAGCCACAGACAAAAAAGTAGGATCCAGAAAAACTGTAATTTGTAAGTTATTGAAATACATCTATATCAAAATAGTTATTGTTTGGTGCAAAATTACATCAAGCTTTTGTTAACTGAATTCTATTTTCCTTTTATATGCAAGTTGATGTATCATGAACAGCACTTGTTTTGTGAAGAAAACAAGCAGGAAACAGAGGGGTGCTCTGGCAGATGGCACTGATGGTGAAGTTTCACAGAGCCCTCATCTTTTCTTCCTCAGCACTTTGCTGGGAGCACTTCAGGTCCACTGAGATCCAGGGAACTGTCTGGGAGAACACTGGAAGGCATGAAGGATGACACAGACATTGATACATCCTGACAAATTAGCAACACTAAGGCTCACAATATAATGGGATGGAAAGGGAAGAAAGGTTTCAAAATGAAAACAAGGAGTAAAGGAGAATAAGATAAAAAGACAAAGTCTTTTTATCTTTCAAAAGTCTAAAAACCTCTTTCAAATTCATTCAAAAGGAAGGGTGTGATGCAAGACTTCTTCAGCGAATCTCTTCAGTTGTTGAAATCTGCACTCTACACCTGCCAATTACGTAAGAATTCAAAAATAAAGCTGAAAAGCTGTATCTCTGTAAACTATACTAAAGGAAATCTTTAACAAGTTTTACTTCCTGTATTGCACCTCACAGGTTATATAACTTTACATTTAATGGATATTCTCAACTGGAGTCCCATTTGTGAATGAGAGGAAATGCTATTAGTATGCTAATCAGTTCTGCAGAGTAAATTGGTTATAAGAGTGGGGTACGAGGGAAATGTACGATAGGGGAACATGTTTTAATCAGCACACTATGAAGTCTGTTCTCCCCTTGATGCCTATGCATGTCCCCTGTTAATGTCAATTTAAGCCATGAAGCTTCTATTGAAATCAACAGGGATTGCACGATTTGGTTCCGATTCAATCGGAAGCAGGAAGAGATGATGACCACCCTATAATCTGTAGCTGTAAAAGATTTCAAACAATATTCTTGCAGTATTAAGCGCGGATATCATATTCCTTATGTCCCATCAGGCACTCCTGTTTGAAGGTGCATTGATTCTTGAACACTAGATGTTTACAAAGGGCAGTTCAAACTTCATTTCAGTCAGCTGACTGTCAGTTTTTATAGCAAACTTCAGAGAGGTTTAGTGCTCATCCTGAGCTCAGGCTAAATGCACTTTTGTGCAGACGGACTTGCAGAGTTTATTACTGGAGTTCAAAACACCTGAGAGAAATCAGTACTGCAAAACATTTTTGCTTTCTGATTTATTAAAAAAGTTCCTGAATTAACTATATTTTCTTTCAAGGTCAGATGCCCCCAAGGAGAGATTCAGTGTTTTCAAGGTCCTTGTTTAATTCATTGTTTACTTCCCTTGCCTGTATAATTTGTCATTGACCTTATGCTAAGACTTTTCTAACTGATCCCTCAAACTATTGAAGAACTTCATCCAAACTTGCCTTTTTCTTTTAATTTGTCCAGTATCCTGCTAACTTAAATAAAATGTTTAGATAAAATACTTCAGAATTAATTATTTTATTAAGATGTGTGAAAGCTATGTTGATGAAGAGTCCAGCTTGAGAACTAGATACTAGGTAGCCATGAGGCAGAGGGCATTGTCTAAGGGAAGTCAGCAGTTACCTATTTTTTGCAGAAATTTGGTGTCTAATGTACACTGCAGTGGTTCCACAAGCTCCAGGACTTCCTCAGTTCGCTTTGCTCCCCACACGCTGGATAGACACAGGTCCATGAAGAAAGCAGATGCCGGCATGCCAGCATTTACCTCCTCATTTCCTAATTTCTTGCTGCACTGCCAGCTCCCTCGGAGGTCCCGGCCCCCTGTGCCTGACGGCAGCACGGCTGTGGGCACAGGGGCAGCAGCAGCAGCTGGGGCGACGTATCATGACTGAAACGCACTGCAGGCAGGTCACAACCTGCTGCGTCTTTTGGCAAGTCATGCAATTCTGTGCATGCTGAAGATCTTATTTGCTATAACAAGGCTTGGATTTCAGGCTATATTATTTTTTATTCATACATTTTACTATGGTAGAATGATGGAATGATGGAATGATTTAACCCTAGAGTTAAATACTGGACAGAAAGTAAAGTCACTACTATTACGTTCTTGACCAAAGTTTTCAAAAGATCTCCAAGGTTAGACAGCATAGCAAAGATGGATAGGATAGCTCTTCAGCAAGCTCTTGTGAAAAGACAGCCATTAATTTCTTCTCTTCCAGGGAAAGGATAAGTGACATTTTTTCTGGTATTAATTCCTGAATAAATTTATTTCATTGAATTGAAAATTTTAACATTATTAGAGCAAAATACTGTTTAATAAAAAATAAAAGATCTTCGGAGGTTTCAAGGACCTCGTCTTTAATTTCACTGCAATAACCACCTCAAACATATGCCTAGAGATTATTAAAGATGCCAAGAAATGTTTTATTAGAACACATGAATATCAAAGCACTGATTAATTGGTCTACCCATCCGTTGCCATAACACCCTTATCTCCTTTATCTTAGGGTCAGGAGAGATTTATAAAGACAACTCTCAATTTGGCTTTTTTTTTGGGATAATAGTTAATATGTTGGAAGAAAGGAGAAGATATGTAAGATGATCTGGAACTGTTTATTATTGAATCCAAATCTTGGAAATAATAGAATTCAGACTACAGACTAGAATACCAAACATAAATGTAGCAAATAACCCCCCAAACTCTTTAAGCCCCAATGAAACAAACAAACAAAACTGAAAAAACAGAGCACATAGTAATAGGGCTTCTACAGCTGCTATGGATTTTCCTTTGCAACCTCATTTCAGATCCAGATGATCAAGGCTAGATGGCACTTACAGTGCTTCACCTAACACAGAGAGCCAAACTCTGCTGAACTGATTCTTGTAAGAACTAAAGCAGATTATCTGGGAAAACATCCAGTCTTGATTCTGACAGAGAATCAACCACAACTTCTGGCAGTTAATCACCTTTGCTGGTACAGCTCTGATATTATTTATAGACTGATTCAAACTCTTAACCACTGATAAACTAGAAGAATGTACTTTTCATGTCTGCATTTCTTACAATGAGCAATCAAATCTTTAATGGTTTCTTACTTAATGGTCCAAACTTTTCTGTTCCAAAGACTACGTATTTCTTTTATAGAACTTCCACTGACCAAATATCAAGTTAAAACACTGGCAAGACATTCTTCCAGCAAGGTTTGGCAACACCTTGCAGAACTGAGACCATGGGATTTACAGATACAAATAGAAGAGACTGGATGGAATCGATTCACATGTTGGATTTGGACTAACAGCTGCACCTCTCTGACTCTTGGATTACATGAGTTAAATCTAAAAATGAAAAATTATTCTAAGTCTTTTAACAAGTTATTTGGAGATACTATCACTATCCTATCCTTCACATCCTTCTTTGTCATGAAGTAGATAAAATAAGACACTAAGAGCTGTTTTACTGCCCATGGCAGAGGCAGCCTAACCCCTTAATTTCCATTTCAGCTGTCCTAGTCCATGCCTGTCTTTTAATCCAGATGTAAACAGGTTTTGCATCAATGACTAGAAATCTTTTCGAAGCCCAAAATCATTTCAAAGATTCAGATCATTCTGAATCATCTGAGGGCTTGCTCAATAACAACTGCTTTTTTATTCTTTGAAGTCCTAAATAAAATGTTAAAAATAAGAAAGGGATATGAAATTCATGGGGACAAGGAATACAAACAAACAGGCCCAGTGAAGATCACTTACTGCAGTTAGTATGTGTCCTGCTGGCCAATTTTTAATCCATTTTTTTTGTGTGACCTTTTTTTGTTTATTTGGTATCTCTCTAGTTTTTTTAATCAGTGTCATGCATTTCCAAGTCAGATGCTTTATAGAAGTCTATTATACAAGCATGATTATGGTTATCAACAAAATATGTAATATCATTCACCAAAAAAAAAGCAATTTTGAGATGATGTACTTTCCATAAATCCATGTTGATTGGCATTAGTTAGATTTTGACCATTAATCCATTATTAATCAGTCATTTCAGGACCAGTATCAATCTGACAAACCTGTAATTACCCGGGTCATCTCATTTTACTCTTTTAAATACTGGAACAACATTTGCTTTTTCACGGCCTCCTGGCATTTCTCCACTGTTCCTAAACTCATCTGAAAATTCACAATAGCAGCTGGAGGAAGCCAAGTGCAGCACACACTCTTACCAGTCACTGCAAGATTTGGCAAACCTCTAGTAGCACTGGGCTTTTCAGGGTATCGCTTTTAGCTGACTCATTGGTCATGGACTCATAGTGGTGTTTGAAAAGATGCCGTCTTGGTTGGTTAAGCCAAACTCTCACTGAACACAAGGAAAAGAGAAAGCAATCAGAAAGAGAAGAACTAAGATGATAGAGAAAGAAGTGGACCTACAAAGCAGAGCTGACAGCAAAACCCACAGGTCAGATTTCATGACATGCTGAGAGGGTCCTCATGAGCTCCTCCAACCCCACTGAGGACCAGCATGAGGAACCACACAGCTTCACTAAGGCCTGGGGACAAATTGCTGGTGCCTCATTCTAACTCTGTGATCCCAAAAGCTTGCTCCGGTCCTGATCCTAATGGATTCTTCATCTAAATTTCATCTCCTCCCTGTTAGCGACTTCAAATCAAGATGGACCTAATCCTTCACTTAAGTCCTCACGCAGTACTGCTTCAATCTTGATGAGGCTAAGTAGATGCTCTGGCCTAACCAGAGCCTGGAAATAAATGTGTCCTCTATGCAATGCCTCCACTGACTTCCTTGAAGCTTTTCAACATGCCTCAAAATGCTGACATTTTCAAAATGCAGTTCAGGCTATTTTATCTTCCACATTATACAGGTAAGACAGGACAGTGGCAAAAGCAGCGTGTTCCCTCTTCACGCACCATCCTCTACCACAGCTTTCCTTCTGATTTGTGCTGGAGACACCCTGGACATTAATGCCCACATTTTCAACATTCATGTACATCCTAAGCAAAAAGCTATTCTATTCCTGCAGCTGTTAAGCACCTGGAGTAACCAACCTTCAGACAGTTGGTTTCCTATGGACGGAAAGACCCCGAGCAAAAGGCTGATTTTGGGGCACAGGCGTGTGCGGGCCTGCCTGCGCGCACTCGCCTGCCTTGGCTCTCCTTTCCTCTCCCAGGTCCTACTTTAGCTCTGGCTCAGGCTACCCTCATTTCTACTATGGCTACCCTCATTTCTTTGAGTTATTTTTGTCCATCTTGTGCCTTTTAGCAAGCTATACCATTCCAGAAAACTATAAGATTTTTAAATTTTCAACTCCTTTTTAACAAGTGAACACATAATGTAGATAAGTCTATCAGACAAGGATTTACTTTTTTTATAAAATATATTTTCTGTTTAAATAGTAGAAACTTATCTTAAAATAAGATTAATAGCAATCTAGAGCAGAGAACAAGATAAAAATAGATTTAGCCTATTAAATTTAAGAATGACAGTCAGTTAAGCATCTACTAAGTACCGCTAAATTAAAATGAAACACCCAGAGAAGTACATATGACAGGCTATAGGGTATAAAATGATTTCATTATTCTCCAATACAATGAATAACAAATGGATTTGGAAATTGATGCAATGTTTTGAAAAAAAATTTATTATTGTAGAATTACAATAAAATCAGATAGAATTTATGTTTCAACCACTACATTTTTCACTGATGTCTCACAATGTTAGCTGTGTATTTTAGAGTATGTAAGATACTACGTAAGAACTGATTAAGAACAAATCCATATTAAATTAGAAAAACTAGCTAAGAAAAGAATGTAGCATTTGTATCATCAGTAGAGAAAAAGTAAAGACACACAGAAACACACTTGAATTAGAAATGTGTTAATTAGGTATTAAAGTAGCTAATATTAATAAAGATTGTGCTATTCATGTATTTTTAAAAGATTTTTTTTTGCTTCACAGACTTGTGACCACTTTACCCAATTTTAAGTATATCATGCCTGAAAGATCTCCCTAAACTATATATTGTTCAATAGATTTTGCTACTGAACCAGATTATTTAAAATTATCCATGAAAGACTGGTCACGATCAGCATTCCCCAAGGAACAGTGCTGGGACCCATCTTCTTTAATATCTTTATTGATGGTTTGGATGAGGGGATTGAGTGCATCCCCAGCAAATTTGCAGATGACACCAAGCTGGGAGGAAGAGTTGATCTGCTTAAGGATAGGAAGGCTCTGCAGAGGGATCTGGACAGGTTGGATTGATGGGCAGAGACCAACCATATGAGGCTCAATAAAGCCAAGTGCCAGGTCCTGCACTTTGGTCACAACAACCCCGTGCATTGCTACAGGCTTGGGGCAGAGTGGCGGGAGAGCTACATGGAAGAGGGGGATCTGGGGATGATGGTTGACAGCCAGCTGAACAGGAGCCAGCGGTGTGCCCAGGTGGCCAGGGGGTCCAAGGGCCTCCTGTCTTGTGTCGAGAGCGGTGTGGCCAGCAGGACGAGGGAGGTGATCATTCCCCTATACTCAGTGGTGGGAGGCAGCACCTCGAATACTGTGTTCAGGTTTGGGTCCCTTACTACAAGACAGACAGGGCGATGCTGGAGCGCGTCCAAAGAAGGGCAACGAAGCTAGTGAAGGGGCTGGAGCGCAGACCTTATGAGGAGTGGCTGAGGAACCTGGAGTTATTTAGTCTGGAGAAGAGGAGGCTCAGGAGAGACCTTATTGCTCTCTACGAGTACCTGAAAGGAGTTTGTAGTGAGGCAGAAGTGGATCTCTTCTCCAGAATAACTAAAGATAGAACAAGAGGAAATGGCCTCAAGTTGCACCAGGGGAGGTTCAGCTTAGGCAGTGGGGAGAATTTCTACACAAGTGTGGTGAAGCATTGGTGCAGGCTCTCCCAGGGAAATGGTGCAGTCACCATCCCTGGCAGTGGCACTGTTTAAGAAACTTGTAGATGAGGCACTTGGGCACATGGTTTAACAGGCATGGTGTTGGGGTTTACAGTTGGACTCGATGATCTTAAAGGTCTTTTCCAAACATAATGATTGTAAATGTGTTTTTAAAATTTATGAACAGTGACATAGGGCAGGTAAAAAAGTGCAATTTAATGTAAAATATTATAAGTAATACTGTGGCAATCAATCATCTTTTTTATCTATTTAAATGTCTTTAGATTTGATCTTTAAAAAATTCTCTTTAAGATAAATCACACAGTTGTGAGTTGAGCACTACGCCTGTGATTTTCAAAGCAGTGCGGTGGAATTCATTACTTGAGTGGCCAGCCCCTCGTTGGAGACTCTTACACAAGATACGCATTCTGTATTTAGAGAAATTAAACCAGCTTTTGATCTGTGGAAAGAAAAAAGAAATTGAAAGAAAAATCCTCAGTCACCCTTCCATACATTTTCAATTTCATCTCCATTAAAAATAATGAATTAAAGGAACAAAAATATTTTAAAGCCTGGAATGATTTTTAGCACTCTTCTAATAGGCCCTTAGATAGAGATGGTTTTCATTATGCAATCTATTTTCTTAGACTACTGTCTCCTCAGTGTTGGCCAAGATCAACTGCAAGGCCGCGGAATGGAAATGCAGGTAGAAAAACTTGCACGGCGGGAGTCAGAGTGCATTGAGTAGTCATAATACTAGGCTCCTTGCAGAGAGCTCTAGGGTCTAGAGGGGAATACCACCAAGCAAGATCGGTTTTAGCATGATGATCTTTTTCATTTTCTCTTTTGCATTCTTTTTTCAAACATTCCAAGAACAAATAAAGGTATCAAACATTCAGGAAATTAAGAGACGTCCTCAAAAGAACAAATCAAGCCTAAAGGAGAATGGCACAGAGAAAGGCACTTAAAAGTGAAGTGGAGCCGCTGCCAGCAATTTGAAAAAAGACGAGAAAAGCAGCACAAAGTAAAAGACTTGGCATATGAACGAACACGGCCATTTATTGTAATTAAGGTGGTAACGTTTAGCAGACAGATCGCAGCCTGTCCCCAGCTGCCAGGGGCTGCCGCCCTTCAGATTTCTGCAGCAAGGCCTGGGCCATGTGCCCGCATGCCTCGAAGGGAGGCACAGAGCTGCTTGCAAGGTCTTGTTTGGTGTGAAAACAGGCTGAGGCTACTTCAAAATTGAATTTGCTAGCCCACCTGGTGTCGCAGTTTAATCAATATTTCACTTGGATAGCTCTATTAGGACTAAAATGTTGTTTATAGTCTGCCCAAAAGATCTTAGATTGTGGCAATAATCCAGAAACATCTCTTCCGCTGTTCTTTCCTGGTCAGCTAAGTGTTAACAACTACCAGGATTAAAAAGGGAGTACAAGAAAAGTCATAATCCATGGCAACCCAGAAGGAACTAAAGGCTATTCACTATTGTTTGAAACTGTATGAAAAGCTCCAAATAAATTATGCACTTTGAAATTCTTGATTGCTTTACTTTTCCTTTTCTGCCATCCTCTTCTGTAAGTCACAGGAAACCCATGCAGGGAAGATAATGCATTCCAGACATACGGAGACATTTATTTATGCAGAGTCAGTTCTTTTCCAAATTCAATGCTATTATTACATGGAAAAAGAAAAACTGCTGAAATTTGAGAACAGAATGGTTAGCTACACTCTTGTCCTATGACCAATCCAAAGCTCTTACCTGATAAATTAAACAACAGTTTTCTAGTCTGTCTGCAAAATGTGACAGGTATGCAGCCAACTTATCCATTTGAGGGTATTCAAGCAACTAAAAAGTGAGGTGAAAGAGAAGAAAGACTGGAAGTGAACACGCTGTTGGCTCTCCTAGTCATCTTCCTGCTAGAGAACGGGATTATTTCTTGCTGCATGAGGCTTTTGCAATTACAGAATGTTTTCTTTTCTATTTCTATTTACGTTTCTATATATATTTCTGTTTTTTAAGCAACACTGTAGATGCCAGTGTTGCTGCAGACCATTTTTTTTTCTGAAGGGACTAACTTGCAGGTGGGTTAAGTGGGAAAAGTTTTCAGCTAAAGCCATACGGAGATCTGGTAGAGATCTCTACCAGTCTTTCCCACATGAAAGGCTGTAAGTAAAGCCATACACTTGCTTGCTTCGGTCTTTCAGGTTTAACTTCAGAGAGGTAGAGCCCCTAACTCTAGGCTAGAGCCTCTTTGGCTTGAGCACGTGTTCTTTCAATGTACGCGTGGTCCCAGCAGATCAGGTAAACAATCCTTTTGCTAGAGGCACTGCCTCTCCCTTTGGATGAGTGTCTTACCAAATATTAGTAAAAGGAAATACTGTGCATTTCTTTCTTTATCTTGTTCCCAATAAGCCCCCTAGATATTTTTTTCTTATTATGACTCAGAAATCATGTAGCATTTTAAAAGATACTGCAGATAGTCCTTATTCCTCTTCCCAGCTAGCATATTTGTGTTGATCACAGCCCTCCTTATCTCCTCTAGGATTTATGTAGACTAGGAGTTCGTGTTGTGAATTTTTCATATTTACTGTTGTTGTAAAGCAAACTGGATTCATACAATCAACAGACACAGACTCAGCAATTTCCACAGCAAAAGCAACAGTTTGCATTGCATTTATAGTACTTTTGTTTATTAGTTTAGAGATAAGAGCTCTCTCAGGTCAAGTCAGCTAGTCTAATATGAGGTAGGAAAGGAGGTTGGTTGGTATCCTGGCATAGGCAATCCCAAGCAGAGTGCGTGGTAGGTATGGATTCACAATAAGAGCCTTAGTGTCATGGGAATACAAAGTTCTAGGAGGGAGTTTAGGGTGATTTTCCACACAGCTAAGAATTTTATGCCTTATTTTCATGAGGCACTTTGACCTCACTGTAGTACTTGTGCAGTGTAAAGGGTTTGGGGGTGTTAGTCTGGGCTATTGATTTCTCTCAAGGTCAAGATCTTGAACTGTATAGATTGTCATGCCCAGGCTGGAACTGGCCCAAAATACATACACACTCTTTAGCGTGAAGAGAGAGCAGATTTTAAAATTTTTACGCTGAGGGATATAGATGATTTCATCCCTGTAATTTTAAAAGGAAACCCTCCTGAGTTCACAGCCCCTTTTCACACAGTGTAAACTGAGAAAAGATGCCTCTTTTCCCCACTGAAACTTTGAGGATTTAAAAAACCTTCCCCTTCACTAAGACATTATCTGAAATTACCAGTCTGTGAGAATGCACTCTCCATTTTGTTATTCATTAACTGCCTTCAGCTCTTTTAGTATGCGACTGTGTTCTTCCTTTTCTGAGAGCCACAGAGAGATGACAGAGCAAAGGGCAGCACAGACAACATCAAGAAGCCAGAAGACCAATGAAAGTAGCGAAATATTTTGTTTTATCCTTTTGTTACAGCTACTTATTTACATGCTCAAAGACAGCACGTAGGCTGAGCTCTTTTAGTTTCCATTCGACACAGAAACTACGGGGAACTCTTTTCCACTTGACTTACTATTACTGAAGGGGAATGGCCTACTGCAGTTTCAGCCTGATGATACTAAACCATGGTCAATAAGCCAACCTACTGCTGGAAGGCAGCTGTTGAAAGCTTTAGCTTTCAATAATAAGTTGTCTAATACATCAGATTATTTGCACAACTATGACTTTACTTTTACCCTGTGGTGCTGATCTGTTCCTATGGAAAGAGAACTTCAGAAGGAATCATCTTCTTCTGCTGAAGAGGATGCTCATCAAGAGTGCACTTAAAGGACATAAGATACCTGAGAAGGCTTTTTTTTTTCCTTTCTAATTTCTTACCTTAAGTATTTTCTTACTCCGTAAGCTCTAACTTTGATGACCTACTCTATTTTTCCCACCTTTCCCTTCCCTACCTTTTTAATATTAAATTTATTAACAGCTGTTAAATTGTTGCTAACATACTGTGGAATTATCAGTGTGCCCAGAGCAATTTTAAGATGCAGTGAGACTAATGAAGTAAGATTGTTAAGTGCATTAAATATTAATCGAGGATGCAGAGAACCCAGACTAGATTCCCTCCTCAGCAGGTTTCCTTTAAGATCCCTGGATTCCTTCAGATTTAGATATTTGGGTTTCAATCCCCATCCAGAAAGCGGGGATATCCCTTCTTCTGGCCTGCATTACAGCAATGGCATTCAAAGGCTGCCCAACATGGGAAGTAGCTTTATTAGTTTGTAACAGTTTTTGTCATCACTGCTTATTTTTCTAAATATACATAGTTCTTATCCTGAAAAGAGATCTCTCTTTCAAATTAATGGATTGCATGCCAGCCAGTAGCAGTCCTGTACTCCAGGACTAGTAGCCATGACCTCCCTTACACACTTTTACCCTGAAAAAAATATGAAGAGGAGTTTCTTCTCTGCACTGGCAAGCTGCACAGCATCAGCTCTGCAGTCACAACCTGGCATATCCTCTCCAGCTCCATTAGCAGTTTGGCTTCAGATCTATGCAAGTACTAAAATTATTTGTGCTTAAAATCCAGTGTGTCTCACACGGAATCACCATGTGTAAGCTGGTTCATAAGTAAGAGAAAGTAAGAGTGAAAAACAGGACTGCGGAGACAAGCAAGCAGCAGTTAAGCAAAAGATTAATTGTGATCTATATCTTCAATTTCTACTGCGAAATTTACTATTCACCAATATGCCTTGAAAACAGTATGACAGATCTAGGAAAGCATATGGGCATGTTTGTGCATTCTTAACTCTTGTACAAGTTTCTGCCTGGAGACAAGGACTCATTTTACAGATCACACATTTGAACATTTTTAGGATAACTGAGGCAGCTGCTGGTTAAAAAAAAGTGGTCTTGAAAATTATTTGAATGTTTATACCATAAGTAAACTCCTATTCCTAGGTAACTAGCAAAGCAGAAAGGAGAAAATACTTTACTTTTTATTATTGTATGAGCTTCTGGGAAGTTCTTGGTATTGCCAAGTTAACAGACCAGGTTTTTAATAGAGGAACTAGGAAGTGGAAAACTCATCTCAATTCCTATCTCATCTCTTTGCAATATGGCGGGAGTCTGGCATTGTTTGTTTTTTCTCGTTATTATATATCATTATTAAGCATCAAAACAACATTCTGACTTGTAATAAAGAGTTCCCAACATTTGTGTTAACCTGAAATGGAAATTTCAAGTTTCAACCAGTTCTGAAGTAAAAGAATATTCTTTGCCTTGGTCATTTTCTGTTGCTTCTTCTTAGACAGAACTGAAAATTTTCCTTTCCTATTCTTTGCAGACTGATGGGTTCACTGCAAGGCAGAATATACGGTGAAAGACATGCTATGAATTTGGACATTCATTTTCCTGTGCCCATAACAGACCACCAACACCTCTTCCACAAAAAAGACTGGTTCAAATGGGAGATCCCCCTTAGAATTTACATGTGAAACTGACTCTGAACCTGCTCATGAGGCCAGATCATGCAAAATTAATGAACACTGTGCTTGTATTTATATATTGCATGAATGATTAACAAAGTTTACAGATTGGTACTTGTCTGCCAGGCCCCAATGCCACCATTTTAAGAGCTCTTTTTAATACCTATACAACAATAAAATTACTGTTGAGTAACTGACATTTTCTTTTGCCTCAGAGTAAATGCAAGCTGTCTTCTGCAGCTAAATTTCTCTTTAAATGTATGTGCGTGTGTACCTCCCACTTCCAAACCGAAAACCAGATTAGTATCTTGAGTACTGGCTGGAGTTCTGATGAATGTTTATTTGGCACCATGCTCATGCTGTTATGCACAAGTGCATAGAAATTAAAATAATAATTTCTACTTTATTTCATGCTTCTCTAGCTTAATGGTCTCTGATGTTTTTAGCAGATCCATTACACATACTTGAATATGGAAGAGATGTAGTGAAAAAAAGTGAGTTTCTCTATAAACTGAGACCAAATTTATTCCAAAATGAAGTTGGAAAGAAAACTGGAAATAGGACTTTTAGTAGAATTTGCCACTGTATATTTTTCTGAATAATTTGACATCGACATATTCATAATAATCAGTGGTGTACCCAGTACAATTTTCTGCTTGTCTCTAGAAAGTCCTGATACCTCCTGTTTCCCTTTAAGTGCAGTTGAATGTAATTAGCAAATGGCTCAAATCCTGATTAAAATGTCATTTTGTGAACTTGTGCTGTTCTCAGCTCTTTACTGAAGCCATCTACTAACTGCTCAGCTTGACCCCCTAGCCAGTCAAAAATCTTGTTACTAAGAGAAAGGGAAAAAATTGGTTATTTTATTCTGCAGCTTGACATCATAGAATCATAGAATCATAGAATGCTTAGGGTTGGAAAGGACCTCTAGAGATCATCTAGTCCAACCCCCCTGCATACGCAGGGACACCTAGAGCACGTGGAACAGGACTGCGTCCAAGCGGGTTTTGAAGATCTCCAGAGAAGGAGACTCCACACCCTCTCTGGGTAGCCTGTTCCAGTGCTCTGGCACCCTCACTGTCAAGAAATTTCATCACCTATTGCTTTCCATCCAACACAGATGGTGAGCACCCAGACTAGCTGGAATAGATACCAAAAGACTGCTGATACTTCCAAGCAGAACAGGAGCTGTCAATTTGCCACTGTCAAAAGCCATGCCTTGGAAAAGCATTCCTTTTGGGAGTGACACTGTAGTGACACAAAAGCTGACAGGCTGACAGTGCTCAGGGAATCTTATCTGTGCAGGGACTTGCGAGAGAGAATGCAAGGAAAGACATTCAAAACAACGTGAACACAAACGCTGGTGTGTAACAGGCCCAGGCACACAGCTCTACGACCTGAGCTGCACCAGGGCTGTTTACTGCTCACAGTTCCGCTGCCCTCCAGCTTTTGACAGCATCTTTAAAAATTTGCTCACTATTTCATTCAGGCTCAGGTTTTAAAGAGCTGGGTCAAAGTAGATTCGGTTTTATTTAGCATCATTGGGAATTGTAAGAGTGAAATATTACTGTTTGCTTTGCAGCAAATGGGCATTCAGTGTGAAAGTTCAGGTATCTTTTCCTGGGAAGGCTAAAGTATTCATGAACTCCATATCAACTGCAGCTTCTTCAGCTCTTATGACTATTTAAAGAGGTATTTCTTTTTTTCTTTAAAGAAAATAACTGCTTATTAGTTCCCCCCTTTCCAAAAAATCTAAGTTATTTTTATCTCAGGTCTGCCTGGGGACAATACATTGATATTGCTTAACTCCACAAGATCTATTTATGTCTTACAGTCTTAAGGGATCTCACACCAAGAGAGCTAACACACTTTGCTAATAGCTCTAAAAATAGAAGACAAATAAAAGATCAGCAGCCCTCTTCTATCGCATAAGAACATACATGTTCCCACATGTCAGAGAAGACAGTTTTCATAACCACTGTCCTTTTCCTACTGCCCAGCTTCCTAGCCAGTGTTGCACAGCTGCACAGCCTTCTGCACAGCTTTTTTTGTTTTTCCAAATTTAGCTACTTTGTGATGAACTCCACAGTAATATTGGCATACTAGCTGTTTGAAATAAATCACAGAAGGGAATCTAAAGTTTACTCAAGCACCCATTAGCACAGCTTGTCACATCTAGCATTTTTAGCATGTCCGACATTTCTCCCAGTAGAAAGAAGGCCAGAATGTGAGCATTTATTTCCATTTCTCTAGCACTGGCATGCCATAACCAGTATTTTACAATCACATCATCATTCTCTCAACATAAATAATGCTTTAAATCAGTAAATAAATTTTAAGAAAGGCACAGGACTTAGTGCACTGCTGTCTGTGAGTAATTTGCATTCAAGTGAAATAGATTTGGACCTGTCTCTGAAAAAAATAATTTTCTAGGGAGCCATGAATTTTGCATTTTTAATTATTACATAAGCATTTTTGTTTGGCATTATTCTGGTAAGTCTATATTTTATTAGGCCTCTGATGATTTATAATAATAAATATTTGTTCAGCAGCAGCTGCTCTCAGATCATTATCCTAGCAAATGCACTTAATTTATCCCGCTTCACTTTTAACTCTTGTATGTTTTGTCTTCTTCCTCTGGTCACAACTGTTTAGCTGTAAAGAAGTCAAGCTCTCTTTGAAAATTATTCCATGCAAATTAAGGTTGGTTCATTAACAGACATTGAGTAGTACTTGAGCATTCAAGCTACACCGCACTCAAAATCTGTGGTGTGTTCTCAGTACATACCAACTTTGCGTTGTAAGGTATACACCACACTCAGGGATTCCCACAGGCTTGTTTGTTAGTCTTTAAAAATAGACTTACTGCTTGCACTGGCAGAAGGCTGGATGTTATTACTGTCAGTGAGACTTCTCTTGATATCTTCAAGAAAAACAGAAAACAAACAAAAAAAAACCACAAAAAACAGGGGCCTTCATGTCATGTTCCTTTCAAGTTTTCAGTGTGCTTTATATCTAAAGCACCAGTGGAGACATATGTCTCCAGTATACAGGAAATGAAATAATCCCCATTGCACAGATAAATCAGGTAAGGCATACAGGTTCAGATCCACAAATGGATGTCAGCTTAGCTCTGCTTTCTTAACTCTGGAACCAGCCTTGTGGTGCTGTTCTCAGGTACCAGTACTCTTAAACGTAGGCAGTGATCATGCAGCATGACCCAAAACCAGCCTACTGACAAACGTGCCAGCTAAGTCTGCCCGAAGGAAGCACTGAGGAATGTGTCAAAGGTTCACTCTTGCTTTTGGGGGGATGTAAGTGTTATCTCCTCGCAGAAGGGACATGCCATATGCCACTCACCATTTACAGATCTGAACTCTTTCCTAATCAAATCAAAGCCTAACTGAGAGGAAGAAGTGAGAAATAATGCTCTTCACTCAGCTGCCCAGCATTAGCCAACTGCGATACTGGTGACTTAAACCCATCCTCTCGATCTGAAGCAGAGAATTGACCCTGACACCTCTCCTCATCCAAATATGAGTGCATTAACCATGCGACTAGAGAAACAATCCCTCAGTTCTCCCTTATCTTCATCTGAAATCCAGTTAAAGCTGACACTACTTAAACATGAGAGGTATCTTCAGGAAAATAAAGGAGAGCTTGGGTACATCTCAGATGCCTAAGGGATTGCAGCTAGAGGAGAAGAAAGATGAGTACAAAAACTTAATTCAATTCAAACAAAGAAACAGAAGATGCATAATACTGTGACAAACAACATCCCAGAGCATGGGTCTAATTCAAAGTCTACTAACGCCATGAGCTGCACTTCCACTGACATACTACAGAGTTTGAATGGGCACATGGGTATCCAATTGGGGCATTTTTACCATTTCTTCAAAAAAAAAAAAAAAAGGTATAGCAACTGACAAAGAATTAGAAGATAGTAAAGGGACAGGTAGATCAACCAACAATCAAAAGAGAAAGTTAAATAACCCAACCCCCAAAAGAGTAAAGAACAAGCAAAGCATCATCTTCAGTAACAGACTGGAATGCGTATTTACTTCGTTAGTAATTTAATTCTATTTCAAAATTAATATAAGGTGTCTTCACAAGCAAATGCACCTCTTTTGAGCTGTAACAGTACTCCAGAAATTGCAGACTTATACTACATTCAATTCCTTTTGAGGTTAATAATCAAAAGAAATCACAAAATCATTAAACTTTATCTTTTAAGGCCTTCAGCTTTTTTTTAAGGAAGAAACCATACTACCCAAGATGGCTGAAATCTGGAATGAGAATTTGATATAGAAACAGGCATTTTATTTCCCCCTTGCTGTTATAGTATTTTGGGTTTTTTAACTTTGGCTTCAGTCCAGCAACCTGTACCACTTTTCTGTTATCATGAGAGAATCATACACAGTAACTTTCAAGTTATACGTCTTTTACTATGCAAAATTTGACCCCTTTATCATTTTCTGTGTATTATGAACCATCAAAGAACGTTAGAAGTGCCAAGTTTCTACCATCACTGAGCAAAAAGCTCTCTACAGAGCTTAAGAAATGCCTAACAGATGATATATACTATTCATAATTGCAACCTGTTACAGCTAGCTTTATGCCCATCACTCAAAGCTTTTAACTACCTTTACCTGTTGCACTCTTCTGGACAGCTTTAAGTAAACTTACTGAAGTGCTGCTTTGTGTTGTACTTGCTCATCATATTTTGAAAAACTACAAAGCAAACAACAGATCTTGTGGATGTCTAAATGTGGCGTTTACAAGTGAGATTCTGCTTTTTTAATCTTTGTGATCTCAGATGGAGTGAATTTACCAAATCTTGAACCAATCCCGAGATATTTAAGAAGTTCAAGACTCTAAATTTGTCTAAGAAATACCATTTGCAGTAAACATTGAGACATGTTCAGTTATTTTCCAAATGACTAGTCCATCTCCTGTCTTTTTTTCATGTCATTCAGGCATAACTCTCAACCATGAAGAGAAGCCACAGCAACCGAGGCAGTAAAACATGAAACTGATGGCATCGAGTTGCTCTGGCTTTTCTTGCCAAGCCTTGTTTTCTTTATTAATCTCTCTTGGCACTGTGCTCTCAGCCCTTAGTGCCACCTGCTACAAGGATCCCCACCAAACCATTTCCCAGACATATTGCCTAGGTTTCTCTAACAGAGCATCTCTCCCTGTGAAGTCTCAGTTACTGCTTTCATACCCTGAGCAGCTCCAAAATCCAATTTATGATTATTTGATTTTGATTCAAAACATCTTGATTTGGTATATTATGTAACTAAGCTGTTTGGATGAAGACCCCCAGTATGCACATATTATTGCTATTGAAAGAGCCTTTGTATTTGATAGTGTACTTTACAAATATGTTGTGACAGTTTTAAGATTTTTAAAACTTAAGAGCAAGGAAAAGAAAACTAAAATGTCAGGAGAAACAAAGTCACAAATTGAAGATCAGTTGTAGACTTTTTAAATGCATCCTCTGGGAATTGCTGCTCACCTTTTTCTACAAAAATCCAAACTGACAGACTGTATGTCAGTTCTTTTATTGGACTGATAAATGGCCAAAAGGATTAAGACTTTTTTTTGTTACCTTTGTTTTGGTAAATATAAGCCATGTTTTCTTTGCACTAGCACCTGTCTAATTAAATGAAAGCAGAATTTGACCACTGTTTAATAATATGGCATCTTGTTAAGGTTATATAATTTTTAAAAAGGCGGTGAAGAGGAAAAAAAATGGATTAATCAGATAAATAAAAACACATTTATGTAGATGCTTGACTTTGATATGACTAGTGAAACAGGAATAAGCAGAAAAATATGCAGCAAATATTCTACATATCTCTGTCACCTATTTACATATCTCATACAGATGTATATCTACAACTGTGATGGTCTTTTGAGAAGCCTCATGATCAAGAAGTAGTTTTTGTATGGCCTGGAGAAGGGTGGCCTGGAGAAGGGTTACACAAAGGCAAGGGAGAAGCACTTACAGAGGTAAAATGGGGAATTTTTGCTTTGTTCTTTTAGAAGGGCAGCAGTGAGGGAAAGGTGGTACAGGCTTTTTGGTAGAAAAATAATATGTACACAGTTTGGAGCAATAAAAGATGAGAAAGATGAGCTTTAGATCAAGAATCCAAGAGATAAGAAATAAAATGGCTGTTAGTTGTAGGGGAGATGTGAAGAAGGAGGTCAAGGTAACTGTCTTGAGCAGCCTTATGATACGGAAACTGAATGAGGTGATTTAAGAATAGCACATTAGCAACTTGACATTGAAGTAGACTATGGACAACTTGTGAAGTATTTTTTTCTGCTATTTAAAATTATTTTGTATTCATCCTCTGATCAGGAATACAATTTTCAATTTTTGTAAAAAGCACCAACTTCTCTAAGTCAGAAGAAACACAAGTAGAAGTGTTTATTATGCAGTGACAACAGATGTGTGAAGTTAGGATATGCAAACCTCTCAGTAACGTATCCCCATTCCAATGTTTCCCTTTCCCAGGAGGCTCAGACTTATGTAATCAATCTAGTAAAATAGCCATACATTTCAGAGAATTCCTGAGATGTTTGAAGACTGACACATTCATGAGTGTGAAGACTGCCTCACAGACAATGCCTTCAGCAATCTACACAGCGCTACGGCATTCAGTTTGCTGTAATATATGAATCACACCTGTAAGTGAAATAGCAGTAAAGCAAATTGGGCTTTGCAAGCTTTAAAATGCATATTTACAATCATATTACAATAGACTGAGTTTGAGTCATCCACTCCTGGCATAACAGAGCCACCTTCAATGACAAGGTGCTTGGAACAGTGACTTGGATGGAAAAAGCCTGGGGGTCAGAACAGATGCTGTCTGTTCGTACAGCTTGCAGGCAGGTGGTCTGATTCAAATGCTCCTATGAACTTAGAAAAAAAGCTTAATGTAATTTAAAGCTAATATTTGCAATGCTGAAATCCTTGAAAGCAACTTCTGCATTATACACCTTCATCAATCTCATATCCAAGTACCTTAGGGTTACGACTACACCATTTTCCCCAACATTTGCAGGAGAACAGTGTACCATTTGCATGTGAGAGAGAAGAATAAGACACAGGTAAGTTATGTAAACCTGACAGGAAAGTCTCAGCTGAGCTAGGAAACAACTATTTCTCAGGAGCCAGACCAGTATTCTAACCACTATTATTCACCTCACATTCATTGCCTATTCACAAGTCCCTTCGTAGCTGCCTTTCACTGACAAATCTCACAGTCTGCAATTGTTTGGGGGTTTCCTACTTCTTATACACACTGGCATGTTAGATTCTTTCATATGTGGGTGAGCTTTCCATCAATGTTAGAGCTCCTCTGAACCAGTGGAGTCTCCAGCACAAACCACAGGCAAATACAGTAGATGAGATGCAAACATCTTAGAGCATTTACATCTAGAGGCAACAACAAAAACAAACAGGGAGATTCTGGTGAACTTATGGGATCCGATGTCCCATATGAAGTGTAGGGACACTAACCCAGGCTGCCACTGTGCAGGATCTGCTATCAGTCCTTCTTGCATTTCCATGTCAGGAAAATAACGTGAAATTTGAGATTTGGGGTAGCTTGTCAAGAAGGTCAAGGCAGTAGTCACAATGCTTGCTAATAGCACTGCATTTCCAGATGTAGTAGTTACCTACCCTTTCAAAGGGTGCAAATACACAGAGTTTGGGCAGGGGTATCCGCACACAGCACTAGGCCTTTAAATTAAGGCATAACTTCCACACATGCCAGAACATTTCAGGAAAAAGAAAATCAGAACAGTTGTATGAAGTTGCTAAGAGGAGAAGATTGATTCTAGTACAACTTGACGAACCATTTTTATTCCTCCAGGCAAAACTAAGTTTGGTTTCAGTGTAACATTGTCTTTGTTTTTTCAAGAGTGCATCAGATTTTATTTGAAAGTAGAGCAACCAATATATTTTTAAAAGCCTTCATGTATATTTTATCCTAAAGCAATCTGTATCATTATTGATTCTTTCTGCAATAAGAAAGTTAATAGGACGAATTGCAAGTAGTTGCCATAGTAACTACCATTGGTCTATTCCTCTTGAAGAGGAAGCATACAATTAATTTGTCTTTTAACCTACTTTATTGCTGGAAAGCCTATATAAATGCAGTAGTACAGGCCTAGATTCATTATTCACTTCCATGCTGTTGTCCTCCTAAATCATCTCTTCGGGATTTTTGAAGTGTTTATTGGAAAGCAGGTTTTTATACAATATATTTCCTGAAGTCTAATTTGCAAGACTCAAACCCAAAGATATTTGTAGGTTTGTAATTTCTCCTTTTCCTATCATTTGTCCAATACTTGGTAGCTCATGCCCTATGCTCTCCCCTACCAGCAAAACACTGCAGCAGACTGTTATTTACATTGACAAAAAACACGAGCTCTGAAGCTAACTAGGATAAACATTTTAGACGGTACATGAGTTGTTTTACACTATGTTACTGAATGGATTTTATTTTGCATTTTGATATTTATATCATGTCCTCCTGGAATTATTAATGCAGCTTCTGGCAGTTTTGCCTGCGTAAGGACTTCAGGACTTTGCTCATTTTAAACCCTCTTCATTCATCATCCAGGTTAATCACAGAAAAATAAAAGGAATCTTACAATCTGGTAACTACTGTAAAGCAGCTCAAGGTGTTTATTGTTACCTACCTTGACATGAAAGGAAGTCTATTCGTGTATGAAAACTTGGCAATTTCAGTTTCACTTTGGTGAATAAGAGGATGTGAAATGGACACATATCTAATATCTAATATGTGTTCTTTCCATTAAAAACTGATTTGCAACTTTTGACATTATTTAATATTAAATTTGAGTATTCTTGCAGTAGTCTTCACTTCAGCACAATTAAACATTAAGCATGTAGGAATGCTTATACACCCCTGTAATTTACTTACACAATAAAAAAACAAACAAACTGATTATGAAAAACTCTAAAACTGCTGTCACCCTGTAAAGGAATAGACTTCAGAAATGATAGCCCAGGCTGAATAACTGTACTGATCACACAAGCATGAGCCAACCCCAAAATCAGATGTGTTGCCATCCTGCTATCCAGGAGCCAAAGTAGAAAGAGAATCCAGCTAACTCAGGTTACGATTTAAAAAGTAAGATACAGATATGAGATGTATCTCGTATAGCACTTGTGACAAGTGCTATAAACACATAAAGAGTAATATGGCCATGTAGTGAAAGTATGACTATAGATAAGGAAAGAGACGCAAACCAGGATCACCCAGTCACAGGGGCACCTGCTCAGGTTTACAAAGAATCCTCTGGCCTTCAAGGTTCTCTACAGAGGTAAGAACCAGTATAACCCTCCCCGCCCCCAGAGCAAGCTCCTAGAATGAATGAGAACAGGAACAGGTTAGAAATGTGGTGGTTCCAGGAGACTGCATCCATTTAGGAAATACTGCATGATTGCAAGGAGTTTTGGGTCAGGCACCAAGGATAAAGAAAAGCTTCTCTATGAATAGTTCTTCCCTTCCTCCTAATGGAGATTAAGGAAATTATTCAAAACTAAAATATCACCATATGTTCAGCTGTGAGTTGACAAAGACATATGAAAGCTTCACTCCATGAAATAAGAGGTCAACCGGCATGACAAATTGTCTGGAGCATTTGGGGAAACCATTCCCCACATTGGCACACAAAGAGGCACAGCGGTGGAGCGGGGGAGAGGAACCCAGGCCCCACGAGCCCTGAGAGGAAAGTCAGGGAGGAGACAGGCTGAAAAGGCTGTAGGCACCGAGACAGCAAAAAAGGGGAAAAGCTAATAAGAAAGTGGTCAGAGAGTCGGATCCTCATAGTCACAGCTGCAAGAGGAGAATTTTAAGCAGTTTTTGAGGAAGGAACAGAGGTAAATTCGTGTAGGCAGGTCATTCATTTTTGCTACCTCCTACAACTTCAAACCTCAATTTAAGCCTTTATTAGATCAATCTGGATTCAAGCACTTGGTGAAACTTGTCTCAGAAGGCGTTTTTCTTTTTTTCTTTTTTTTAAAAAAATTTATTTTTAGTCCAACTAATAGAATTGTTTGTTATGAACAGAAGAAAAGGAAGAAAGATGATTCTTCTCCTCATGACACTGCTGTATCTAGAGTAGGGAATATGTGATGGGAGTGTCTTCTAGAATAACATAGTATGAAAGAAAAGTAACTAAATATTTAAAAACCCTTAATGAAAGAAATGGAGCTGACAATTAGGAAATTCTGTAATACGTGAAAGAAGACTTAAGGTAATTTAAATGGTTCAAGTCAGACTTAAAAAAGAAAAAACAAGCTTCCCCCCTTCCTTTCTCTTTTTATGAACCTGAAGTGAATTTTTGTTTTGCTTTTTAACAGAAGCAATGGCTGGATCTATTCATGTTTGTTGACAAAAGTGTTTTGACAGCTCCAGGGAAGAAGAAAGGTTTGAAAAAGAAAAGGTGTCAGTCACTTCACTGCAGTAGTTTAGCAATAAGTGTGTGTAAAAGAGATTGGTGAAAGGGATTCTTGGAGCCAAAACTTGCCTCCTGGGAGATGAATACCACCAGCCCAGAACCAGTTCTCCATGGAAAAAGTGATTTCATTAATAGATTCTCAAAACACTTTCCTACTTTAAGACAACAGATATGCTGCAGGTCTGCTGCATGTCACAAACAGAAGATACAGGATCGACACAGCAAGGCTTCATCGAGCTGCTTCACATAACAGTAGTGAAGCCAGGTGTTCAAGACCCATCACCTATAGCCTTTGCCCCTCATTTTCAGGGGCTAGCTAAATCTAGGTTAAATATATCCATGATTTGGTCGCACCTCAGCACAGCCTTTGATCTCAGGTCTTATTGAAGATTTCTTAATAGCATGGGCAACATTAGACCTCTGTTTGCCTCGACTTTCCTTCAAGTATGTGTGTTCAGTGTAACCAGCCGAGAAGAAGTGATTCAAGTGGGGAACATCCCCAGACTTTTCTGCCTTACCACTTCCAATGCTCAGGTGTCCTGCAGTCATGAAAGCAGCTTCCAGTTTAGTTAAAAAAAGCCTTTCTCAAGCATTCATAATCACAAGGCTATATACCTAGGTTTCCCTCGTGCTTCTTTTGTGTTCCCCAGTCAGATTATTTTATGAATACGAGCGGACTGACTATATTTTTTTCTTGCCAGAGTGCTGCATGCCAGTGGAATTATTTTGAATGACCCTATTATAAAACAGGTCAAAATCAGGTTCTTTCAGTGGATGAAAGTGCCTGTATTACCTCTTCTTATGATTTCCGTTGAGCTTTATAAACTTTCTCAATGCATCAGCAGAACTTATGAAAAAAGCTCTAAAATCCAAAGCATTATTAATGATTAGCATTTATATATTCAATGTTTCAATGTTATCCACTGTTCTGTCAGCTCCACTACACTGGAAAGCTTATTCCATGATTTCATCTGAAGGTTTAGTGGGCAGTTTGATACTGCTATAAAGTTAGGCTCCTTCACTGGACTCTCATAGTATCTCCTCCCTTGTAAGCCCGCATCATTAAATTCATTATAATAAATAAATCACGTATATAACAACAGTGCTAGCTGAGAACAGGACTGATTATTTCTGGCACTGTAAAACTGTGAATAAGAGACCTGAAGCATGGGAACAAGTTGGGAATAGCTGACAGCAGAAAAATCTAAAATGAACTAGACAAACAAGACCTGGGTTGGGGATAGGAAAAGGCACAGGGAGAACAACATGATAGCTGCAGACATGCTGTTATTCCTATGCTTTTGTTTATAATTTCAATTCTTTCTATGGGTTGTAAGACATTACTTTAGAAGGAAGAGAAAAGGAGGGTTGTTGCAAGCAATCAGCCAGTTTACATGAGAAAATATTCAATCCAAAGGCTGCATAAAGCTCTTAGATAGGCCCCATTTGAGAAATAGCTCATTCCGCAAGGGAATAGAACCACCTTAAATCCCTTTCTGTTGTGCTGCCCCTAGCTTCACTGGCACCCTTTCAGTCTGATGCCTTCTCATTCAATTTAGCAGTTCCTAGTTCTTTTTTAAGATGTTCCAAATTTCAGGCTGTTAGTGAGCAAATAACATTCAACATTTAGACCCAGCCAACATTTTCTGTCCAAATTTTACATATGGGGCTAGAGTCCTTGCATGGAAATGCCCACTGTGCTACGTTAGTGCTCCAGAGCAGGCACTGAACCGGCTCGAATGGGCAGACTGGCATCTTCCTGGGCAGTAAGGGAGTAAGGCAGGTGCATCTGCTGGAGACTGAGCAGGAAAGGGAAAGGAGTGTGACTGGACCCCACTATGGATCAGATGCGCCAGATACCAGGGAAGAAGAAGTGGCATTGAGCCACCTGTACCCTATGCTTGTGCCAAGCAGAGCTGTGTGGAGCAGGGCATTAGGGTGGCTGCGAGCGTTACGCAGGCTAATTAGAAAAGGGAAGAAACATCTGGTTTGCTCATCTCTATAACTGATTTTTGATAGACCAGTGAGTAACCTCAGAAGACTATTCCTATTTAAAACTTCTTCTGGAAGGGAATAGCAACTGTGCTCGACTGCCAATTCTTGCCTCGATGTCTGAAATTACAAGAGCACATCCAGGAGCATGGCAAATATAGCTTTTTAAAGTCCTCGTATTTCTTGCGATGCGAATGACAAAACTTTGTATTTACATTATGATAGTAGTGGAACTCTGGAAGATTCAGTAAAAGTATAGTGTTGCTGCCTGTGCTGACACATATGTTTAAAATCATTATTTTGCTAATGTCATTAATAAATTCGTACAGCTTGCTGCAGCACTTCAGTTCTATCATCACTTTATTTCCCACAAAAATATTGAAAGGATAAGCTGGCAAAAAAAAAAAAAATCACACTGATTTCCCAGCCAGAGAAAACTACTGCATCTAAATTGTACATTAACTGTGCTATGTTCCACATAAAGGAACATGAACTTCTGCTGCACTTTTTTTTTTTCACATTTGAGATAATTATGTATTTGTCCTTGCCTTACCTTGTTCCTTTTTTTGCAGATCTAGCTATTTTTTTTTCTAGTAAGAGCTCATTTAAATGCTCAGATTAACATAAGGACTGGTCAATGTGATGGGTTACAGGAAGAAAATCATGTGCTAAATCCTCCACTCCTGTTAAGCAATACAGCTCCTAGTGAAAAAGAGCAAATGAAGGTGCAACCCCACAGTCTTTACAACAAATTGAATAGAGGTGTGGGTGTGACAAAATGCTTTGTACCTCAATGGCCCTTTCTCACTATATGATTTTTGAGTATCTCCAATTACCAAAACTGGTTAGCAACCAAAAAACCTTTTGAAAGAAATGCAGTAAGTATTAGTAGTCCTCAGTTAATAGAGGAAAGCTAAGATATTAAGAGATTAGACCATCCAAGTGTAGTTGCTTTTAAGAGAGCAGTCTGTCCAGTTCTGCTGTGACTAGAGAACACATGAAAGTAAAGGAGCCCCAAGGCCCTTGTGGGCACTCTTAATAACCGTGACTGGCCGCCCCTGCCTATAGGCTCAGGGTCTCCATTTAAGCTTGCTCTGAGGCCTTCCATCTTTTCTCAAGTTTTTTGGGCCCCTAGCTCAGTTGCAGCCATATCCCTACCAGGCAACAGGACTTGCTGATCCAGGCCGCAGCCACAGACTGCTTTGTCACTATCGAAGGTCTGGTGACCCACATCTGAACCTGATCACCGTCACTGCACTTGATTTTGATCTGCAGTTCGATCTCCCTGCTTGACCTTGACCTGCCTTATCACTATAACCACATATTATGGGCTTGACTCAAGCTGGCTGCCCTTCCCAGGCCTGCCCTGCTCACCCTACTGGGTACTACATGGCTCTCCAACACCAAGTAGCATTTCCAGCACGGATGGGAGAAGAAAGGCTGAGACTATGCTTATGGAAAGCAAGATCTTGGCTAGCAGCAAATTTGGGAGCTCTTCTTCTTGGCAGTGTATCTGCATTGCTGAAAGGGCAGTTAGGGAAGCAGGCCTTACAAGATAGACAGCACTTTAGATGAGCTTTGCTTGATATCTTATTCTACCTGTGATTGGCTTCACCTGAAGGCATAGCATCTCTCCTGCTTCTCTTACTAAAGTCCTTGCTGGAGAATGGTCTTGTTCCCTTAGCCGCTGTTTGCCAGTAGTCAGTGGGCCTCTTGTATTTCAAACAATAGCTAACATAGAACCATGGAGAACAGAGCAAGTGTGCGGAACACTTACTGAAAAGCAGATTATAAAGTACAAAAAAAGAATATAGTAATCTTAGTCATATTCCACAAGGTAAATTTACTTCCATGTCTGAAGGACAATAGAATTTTCATGGCATATGGGAAAAATGAAAGCAACTCTAATACCGCATAAACTTTATTCCCTTTTTGTTCTTCTGGTTTGTCTCCAGACTGCTGCAACAAATCCTCTATCTGAGGAAATCATCCAATGTGACTAGACCTTGGATTCCTGTTTGTAGATGAGACTAGAGCAGAATGTCCAAGAGCTTTGAAGCTGAAAATTGAAAAATGAATAGCAGTGAGAAGCTAGATCTCTCAAAGCTCATCTACAGTGTTTCAGAATGCTTCACAAAGCTTGTATATAATTCCAGTTAGCATATAAGCTGCTCATATGCTAATATGTTGGCTTCTTTTGCTGTTTCCTTGCAGTTGGTGAAGCAAGGAGAAAAAATCAAGTCATAAGCGTGTTCTAACCTCTACATTTCACTACACCTGTAAAACAAGAGGTTGCATCAACCTTTGCAGGAGGGAGTAATAGCTAATAATTTATATGTGCAATTGGAGAAAAGCACAGTTCCATGGGGTGATTACTGCAATAAATAACTTAAGTAGAACACCCTTGTCCTAACATAAACCCAACTTCATTTTTCCCAATATTCTGCATGAAGAACCTGATGTGGAGGAAGGAGTGGAAGAAAAAAAAAGGTAAAAAAGAAGCATATATAATCTTCCTACAGAAGTCAAAGGAGAATGTAGTAATTCAGCTTAAGAATTTAAGAACCAGTAGATATGATTCCAGTATATTTTGAAGGAACATCCCAGTGATGTTCTCCTTGTGTTATGACAAGCAGAAATGAAGAGGCAGTAGCAAAGACAATATATGCTATTGTGCAGGTAAACTGTTTAGGGCAAGAACTGTCCTTTTGTTTTATTAGAACATTACCTGACATAACCTAGTTCCAGTCAGTGAGCAGAATTTCAGCGAGCTGCCAGCCAAAATAATAACAGTACTATTACGCAGCTAATAATAAGTTGATGACCTTTGATAGATAGTTGTGGCTTAGCTTACTTCACAAATGTCTGTACATAGCAGAAGCATTCATCATGTGCTTAAAACATACTCCTTTCTAAAACAACTAAAATGTTAATATTCACTGCCAACCTCAAGAATGTATTCCACTGCAGGAACCTAATATGTATTTTTTTTATTCCTTTTACTTGGGGCTTTTGCAATCCCTCTATCTGTTCCTAGGCTTAGTAAATAAACTCTGGAGCCAGACGGAAGGGAAACACTTTCTAGAAATGGCTTTTCAGGAGATATGAAGAATTTGTAAGGTAGTATGCTCCAAATAGTGATGTAGAGTACCTGACAGAAGGTGCATCTTTATCGCCTCTGCTCACTGCTACATCTATGTCGAGCCATGCTCATTTCAGCATCCTTGCTATACCCTCATTTCAGTCACTTGCAGTCTGAAAGTTCTTGCCTGAATCTCTCTGCTGGCAGTAGTTGCTGTGGGATGGCAAGGAGGAGGGAGGAAAGGGTGGAGTGTCTCTCTGTTAGGCTTGGTTCCTGCCAGGAAAGACTTTAAAGGTCAACAACAACAGCTTGAGTTCTGCCTGGAAGCCCAAAGGCAGCCAGCTCCCCTGACAGCAACAACAGAATACACTCCAGCCCAAGCTCTGTCCACAGGCCAGTAGCCACTGACTCACCATCCAAATGGCCTCCAAGGGTAGCCCTAACTATGCTCTGCCACGGTAATATGAAATGACAGAGTCCTAGGAGAAACCTTAACTTATTTCTCAGCCAAAATTGAACAGAACCCACCAAACGGAAATGAGAGTTCTCTTTGCTCTTGCTGCCAACTGAACATCCAGCGAATTCCCTAAACTCCAAGTTTAATCTACAAGCCGTAGCTTTGCATTCCCCAGTGCCCTTACCCCGATTTATGACTGCTACCCTGCTCTACTACCTGTACCAACACTGTCTCAGCCAGACTGCCCTCAACCAGCCAGAACTCATCATTCTGGCTGCTATTATGGTGGAGCCTAGGTTGATTACTGTGATTTTATGTTTAAAATCTAGCAATAAATATCTAACAGATTAGTTCCACTGGATTAGTGCCTGTAGGCATAATGAACATCTCTAGCAGGGTAGAGGCTACGCACAGACGAAGCAACCCGGAGCAGAGCTCATCATGCTCTTGGGTGTACAGTCAAAAGGAAGTTAACAAAAATTAGAAACGGATGCAGAGCTGATTTGCTGGTTCTCTGCTCACAGTGAAGATCTTTTTAAAATTTAAAATAAATCAAGATATTTTCTCCTTTGCAAATCAGAATATTGGTTCATTCTCATTTTCTAAAGCCTTTAAAATTCTGCATTAAAGGTTTTCAAAAAATTCTTAACAAAAATAATTCAATTGAAGAATCAAAACTTTTCTCAAAACTCAGAATAAAATGTTGGGGCTATTTTTCTTTGATTTTTGTCAAAGTGACTCAGTTTGATAAATAACTCATGGCTTTGTGACTTTGTTCCCCTGGACTGCATCTTTCAGTGCATGAACTATTTGAAAAATTAAAAAATCCACCAAGCCCTTCTCGCTTTCCAAAACAGTGACACTTAATTGTGATGTGTGAAAAAGAACAAACATCTGTATTCAGAGTGGTAGCTGGTAAACCTTCTACCAGTCATAAAAAGAGACTAACAGATTCTGCTATTGTCTGGCTTCTCCATCCTCCTTATTCTATGCACTGCCCCAACACTTGCTCTGATACAGTTACTGCTGCACTTAAATTTCATTAGTGAAATAATAAAAGTTAAAAGTACCTTTTTTCCCCACATCTTCCTACCATATGTTATTTGCCATTTATTGTCCGTGATTAGGAATGGAGCCAAAGAGATTAGGGCTACTTATTACAAACATATATAGCCATTTATATGCATTTTTGTACCCCGAATCACAGAATTAATGCCAAAACAAGGTACATTCCAGAATGAACAGTATTGTGACCACAGGGTACCTGGGGATGTTTATTAGTGAAGTCTGCAATGTCACCCAGTTTTAGTAACAAAGGTTGAGTTGCCAAGAATACAAAGTGACAGAAGGAATATTACTACCTGGTCCACACAATGATTTTGACCTAAAAGATCTCCACTTCAATCCAAACTTAAGGCATTAAATGATCTGAATGTGGTATGTAGTATGGACATCGAGGCTTTGAGCAGGTTATTGAAACTAGCAGGTGAAGTTAAGTTTAGAGCTATTGCTTGATGCACATTCTGGCTAAACTTCTTCATTTTACTACTGTGACTATCACACATGATATAGAAGACTTAAAATAATTGACAGAATCAGGCATACAGACCATAAAGATGATCTATGTTCTGTTGTCTTGTCCAGTGTATGTGATAGAATACATGAGCCATAATGCCTGTTAGTAGGGAAGGAAATAAAAAAAGCTAGTGACAGGTGATTTTAATGGAGCTGACAGGAATGAATGGAAGAAAAAGTATCTGATCTTCTTAGATGTTGATTATATCCTCCGACTGCATAGCTTCCTAAGAGTTGGGGAACTGCCATCTCATTTGAATTACCAGTTCCACACTTCCTTAACCTACAGAAGTCCACCCAACAGTTTTTGATTAGTATCTCCCTAGCTATATCTATGCTATCTGTCTGGCATGGGGAGTAGACTGGCCTAGAGAGGAGGCATGAGTGGGAGGCTTACAGTTACTAAAGAGATGAAACTCTTTAAAGTTGTTACCTATGTAAGTAATAAGTAGATTACAGAAAAAGACCCACTGTGTGAAGCTATGGACACAAGCAAGTATGCTCACTGACACTTTATTGTTCCTAATAAGAATAAAAATAAAGTGATTAAGTGGAAGGGAAGGTTCTTTAATGAGTCCATTGACTTCAGATAGTCAAGAAATGGAGTTCTATCAGCTACACTGAAGACAATTAAATTATATCAGAATTATGCTTTAATGACAAAGTTTTAGTTTAAAAAAGAACTCTGTTACACACTGAATTCTGACTTCTTACCCAGAAACCTTTCCTTGTTAGTTGAATCACTATATTAAGATTATTCGATATAGTCTGCTCACAATCCCCTATCAGGACACAATGCCAGTCATTTTACTCACTTTTTAGAGGAATACCCAGAGATGATAAAATGATGCATCAAAACAATGAAGATTTGCACTAAAAATTATGACAATTACATAATTTACTACATAAAAATACTTTTTCCTTGGATCTTGGAAAAAGATCTTTTTCTAAGGTCTTACGTTATCTCTTCAGAATTACTAATTATTATCTTGTTGCACATGAAAGGCATATTCAATACCAGAATTATATTACAGCAGGGATCCACATTAAAGCATCAGCTCCATTTGCATTCCTCTTTAACTTCTTAATAAAAACAATTACTATCAGCAAAACAAAATATTTCCTGGAAAGTTGTTTCTTAGTATGTTTCCTTCTCTCTCAGGAGAGAGCCTTGTTGCCAATTGTGGGATAATTTCCGTAATATAATAGGATTTCTAGATTTATTGTGTTTTGTGTAGCCCCTGACAAAAACATCTGTGAGGAGAATAAATGCATGATGATATAGGCTTGAAAGGGATGTGGATTGTTTTGTTTGGGGATATTTTTGCCTGCTGAATTTACATTTCCTGCACAGTGGAAAATTTGCTCTTGAAGGATTTAAAATTGAAATGTTTGAGTTGCTGAGAAATGAGAGGTGGGGGGTACCATTGCATATGGGAATTTAACAATCAGGTTTGCACAGTTGAGAAGAAAACTTGGCTATTTTTTATTAAAAAGATTTGTCCAGATGGCAGGCTGCATGTGTTTGAACGCTGAACATCTTCTATTTGCCTTACACAATACTGACTTTTACAATTTTTTTTTTTTTTTTGGGCCAACCCCAAAAGACCTGTATGTTTTCCTTAATGGAAGTTGTTGCATGAAGCTAAAATCACTTTACATACTGTTGTACTTTAGGAAGGAAATCTGAATGTTGTTCAGCAGAAGTGAATTTGGGTTATATTGGAGAGAATGAATAGATGATGGTTGAAATGCCCTGCTGGAATGTGAATACCAATATTCTGATTAATGTCTTTGTCATGGACAAAGATTGTTTAGTTATTTGTTGCTTCCTTTGCCTGGCTCTAGAAGAGAACTCCAAATTCCAGGGTGAAAGGGAGGAACCAAGCAGTTTAGAGTGGGTTATTTAGGTGTTTCCAATACAGGCCCCAAAGCTTTCTGGATCAATGCCCAAAGCTTGCATGTGAACAAAGCCCATGAAATATCATCTCATTCTTATTCATATTGCATATGATTTGCATGGCCCAAGCTAATCATGTTTTTTTGCACAAAGCAATGCTGGCTTATGTGAACAACTGAGGTGTCTGCATTGTGCAATCAGCAAAAAGTGCTGGAGGGGATGATGTGGTGTTATCTGAATCTACAAAATTTACTAGTTGGGCTGCAGATCTAGCAGAGCCAGCAGCAGGGTCGGTGGGAGGCAGCAGTGGTGGCTTTGGAACAAGGGTGAAGAAGTGGCTGGGCTTGTGAGTCCATGTGGGGGGCAACAGGACTCCTGACAGGACAGCGTTGTTGGCATTCTGCCAGTGGAGTCAAAAGGCTCAGAAAGAACTAAAAAGTTTGGGATCATCACGCTAAATAACTCCAACTTTAACCGTAGGGATCTTAAAACTCACTCTTTATCAGTAAAGTCAGCAATGATAACTGTATGTGAGAAAATGGCTCTGTGCCATTTTTAGTTTCACAGGTAATTGTGAACAAAACAAAACACTTCAACATTTACATGTGAAGTTATTTATAAGCATATGTCTGTTTTTCAAGTCCTGCTGCGTACAACCTGTGGTCTTTTGTCCTATATGAACATTGTATTTTCCCCTTCTTCTTCTTCCATTCATACCTTTTACTAAGACTGAAATGGAAGACATCATTATAGGTTTAAACAACTTAGGCAGTTACTTTTAAATTATCTTAACATGTTGAAAAACCTTGCCAGATTTACCCTTTGGAAGGTAGTAAAACAATTTGAATAGAATGTGACCTGATAAAATGAATATGATTTTATTATTCATGAATACTTTAACCTGAATGCTTTAATGCTTGCATCTCTCTATTATATTAAATTATGGTGAAACATAAAACTGTCACACTGTGGTTTGTAGATTGATATTCCCTATGGATTCCCCTTATGTTTTTCTTCAGCTTTCCCTGCTGCTGCTAATGGAACTAGTCCTTTGATACCTTTTCCCTCCTAGTTACATTCTAATGACTGCTCAAATCACCTTTCGTGTCTGGTTGAGAGGTTAGCTACCTCTTTTCACAGCGAACACACAAATAACCCTTATGTACTCCCACCTACACATAAACTTTTGTGTCTGATTTGCTCTTTCATATTCCCCTTCTTTTATATGTTCTCTCTGCGCATTTTTTCCCCAGACATCACACTTTAGGGTATACTTTCAAAGTGATGTTCAGATATTTAGGTGAGACTCCCATTAAAGTTAATGAGATATGTGGCTAAATGCCTGTGCACCGCATTAACAATACCCTTTACTGTTTATTGTCTGGCTTAGAGAAAAGGTCACACTGACTCCTAACTCCTGGTCCTGGATCTTTACCTTCTGCTTTAGATCTTAGAGGTCACTTTGGAAATGAAGAATACAAGGCATAAGGCTTGCGTATTTTTTCACATTGTTCTTTTACATCCATTTTCTTTTTATAGAGAGCTATAGAAATTACTGACCTGAAAGGAGCTTTTATCCCAAATTGTCAAAAGCCCAGCAATGACAAATTCCTGCTGAAACACCACAAAATTTACCACAATGCTTTGTACAGAAAATTTCATGGGAACCATATGGAAATATTAGGACTTCTGAGAAGGGTCTGTCTTAGCATGCTATGTATTTACCGAGTGTGGCAAATTGGATTCTGACTCTTGGCTGAGGGGTATCTTGCTCACCACAATATAGATAACACATACTACTAAGTAAGTATTTCTTGAAGCACACTCATGAAAACATAGTTCAATTTTCATCTATGTGTCCAGCTATGTGAAAATTTTAGTTATGAATTCTGATGGTGTAGCCTGAGAGGAACAGCTCTAACCCAAGATGAGACACGATACATGAGAGCATCACAACCTTGCAGACATGTCGTCGAAGTGAGAGCGCAGATCCTTCCAACCAATAATTGCAGCCCTTTTATCTGTATTCGCGGTAGACTGGGGCCTGTCAGGGGATTATTTCTAAACAATGGTACTAAACGTTCTAAATAAAGAAACTTACTTAACTTCCTTGTGCCTTAGGCTTCTCATGGGAAGTTCATGGGAATTTATAATATTTAAAAGTCTCAGTAAACATGGGGAAAGAACCTAAGGTGATACATGCTGCAAGTCTAATCTTATTATGTGAGCTGAAGTCCAGCTTTGCATCACATTTTCCTTCATGTCGTTAGTACCAAGGTAATCTCTGTACTCTATGATAATAGACTTCTCTGGTATAATGGAGAAGTTAGCTTTTCAAATGCGGACCTCATCAACAGGGTATTTTTTTCATATTTTTAAAGCTCACTGGAAAATGGCATTAACTGCTGTATGGAGTCGAGGAGCAGAAGTACACCAAGGTTAAACACAGCTTTTGTGCTAAATAGGGAAATGAGACCTAGATAAAAATTAAGGAGAAAAAAAAAAAAGCTATATAAATACGGGGGGGAAATTAAACATTAAATTAAATGACTAGCATGGGTGGGTGAAGTTCAATTAAATCAGAGTATTTAAGATGAGAAGGCTTTTATCCAGCTGTGAATTGGCAGATGATATTGCTAATATGGGATCTAGAGTTGATTGGGAAGGTGTATTGCTGAATGCAGGCACTGTCCTAATGTTGCTTCTTTTGAGAACTATAGTTATCTAAAAAGAACAGTGTATATGACCTGTCATTACAGAATTCGTGTTTGTTTCTCGTCTTCATGTTGCGAGCAATATATGGGAATAAAATGGAGAAATGGAACACACTATCTAGAACACATGCTCAGAGATACACTCATCTCAGAATGAGAGGTTCTTTTCTTTAACTATTCTTTGTAGGAAAAAGGGGGGCAGAGATATCTAAAAGACAGAGCTTTTAGATAAACCCAAATATCTATTTAAAAAGAGTTTAAAACCAAAATCAATGTTTACTTTCTCTGGCAGCAAGGTTAACTGTGATTATTAGCCTGGACACCACTAATGTTTTGACTAATTTGCTTCTTTTTTTTTTAGGGAGGGCTTAAATATTCATTTGCAGGAGGCAGGAACACAGTAATTGATTAGTTAATAATGGTCTCATAATTATGATTAATACTCATTTCCTTTGCAAAAGCGCACAGGTGTTCACTCAGACCCAAGAATCTGATGTAGGCCCTGTACATGTACTGAAGTAAATGTGTGTGTTTGTTTTTTCAGGAAAAAGGCATTTGCTAAATACAGTGCCCTAAAATGGTTCTGATATTTCTCTTCCAAAATGTTCTCTAAGGGCAGTTGCACTTTCTGTTGAAAGGGCTACCCTGCTGATCTCAAAAAGCTAAGTTGTCTTCTTCATTTTGTTCAACATTCGTATTAAATAATATGTAAATTGGTTTCTAGCTGTATGTCTCTGATATAAAGAAAAGCATCTGAAAACCATCTGTTTTCTCTGTAGCCACAAGCAGCCCCTGTTTACAGACTGTCTGGTTAACTTGCATGCAGGGTAGAGCAGGTCCCTGGAGCTTGGTTATCTGGTAATACTAGCAAAGGAGGATGATCGTTCAGATCCACCAGTGAGACTTGCAGACCTAAGCCCTGATGTAAAATTGTATGGGCACTACAGCTAGGCAGGTAAGGAGCATTCTGAACAAAATATTTCTTTTCAACAGCTGTGAAATGTGTCATTGCAACTGTAGCAGTGCTTTGTATCAGAATTATTTTATATCTCTAATCAAAAATGCATTGAATATTTTTGATAATTCTGAAACTTAGAAGTCTGAAGTTAAGAAGTGATTAAACATGACTCCTTAAGTATAGAGTTATAGGAACCAATATTTTTTGGAGAGAGTGGAAAACGAGATTCAAGGAAAAAACTCAAACCAGCTACATTACGGATAGCCTCACTGAAAATTAATGGAAACTAGAAATTTGTTCATTTATATGTCTGTGTGTGGACTTTTGAAAAGAAGCAGAAAGGAGAAGGAGTCCTGTCTTTTTTTTTTTTAATCTAACAAATGAATTTCAAAGAGACACCTGTGATCTGCAAAGGTGATTTGGATCTTGGGTTTTTTTGATTGATGTGAGGTCAGTTGTGAGACTAGAGCTGACGGATACAGTAGGGACAGGGGGGACTTGAGAGATTTCCTGTAAAGGGGGAACTGGACACATTTCTTGACTTGCTTAGTCCACCCCACAAAAAAAGATTATTTTGCTTTTTCTAGTTTACTTCTCAATAAACTTGCTGCATTATAGATTTTCATATGTCCTGAAGTGTAAAAAACAGACCACACCTACTAAATAAGAAATAACAATAATAAAGTACAAGCTGATATAACAGAGTCTTAGAGTCCTCAAGGGACTTCAAAAGTGATGAGGCTAGCTAACTGGACTGTCCTCTTTCCTTACAGATTACTACTGTGCTCTTAATCCTGCATTTTGGCAGTTGCTGGCAGAGTGTTACATAGGAATTTGGAAGGCAACAGGAAAAAGGTCAGATATACTGGCTTCCAGACTTTGTGTGTGAAGATACCCTGGTTCCTCTCTTGAAGGGGCTCAATATTAATTACATCAGACTGTCTCATATTCAATTAGTAGATAAATATTCTCCTTTTTGTGTATTTTCTTTCAACAGAGTAAAGTCGCTTACCATAGTCAAACTGTAGCCTTGAGTTCCTGCGTCTCCAGAAAAGCAGATATTTACCGTACGTCACAGCTGGCCATCTCTAGCTTCTCTTTCCGTCATCTGAGGTGCATTCTGGAGATGGTGGGAGGGAGCAGCTTTAACTTTCATAGAGACAGTGGCTACAATGCAGTCCTGCAGTTTAAATGCCATGGCATTTCCTAGCTACTAACGTAAGAATGCTAAATTAAAACTAATGTTCTACAGGGACTGTAGCTTCATATGGCTGAGGAAAATTCACTTGCTTGTTTAATGAGACTGAATTTAAGCTGATTACATTTACAATTAGTACGTTCTTTTCAGGATTATAATTTTGAGATAAAAATAAGTCAAATTTCAATTAGATATTCTGATACAATGCCCTGGAATGTCATGTAGCCCTTGCTAACCTATCTTACCCTGATCAGCTGTAAGGCAGTGAATTCATCTGAGTAAGCCCTTCTCAGCATGATTCTTTAGGTAGCCAAGTCATGGGGCCCGTTGTCAGTTGCTGTAAATTTGCATTGGCCTCATTGCCTTTCATGCAGCTGTGACAATTCACATCAGCTTGGATCTGCCCTATTGAGTTCTGAATGGATGGCAAGTGACAGCCCTGCAGAAGGTGCATATTAAAATGTATATGTGTATGCCACCTGATACCCTATGATTAAAACTCATTGCAATTAACCAAACATTCAGTCATAGCTTTCACATGCAATGATTCATGCCGCTAAAACTGCAGCACTGGTATTTAGTTTCTTGTTACCATCTAAGCGTACCGCTGAAATTGTTGTATTCTGTTTATATAGCTATTATGAAATAGGATATGGTATTTTGCAGTAAATTAGAAGTGTAACTTGTGCTTTGATAAATTTCTTTCTGTGAAACTGGGAGGTCATCCCTAACTTCCAGATATTTCTATTCCCAGTGTATATTTATTTCTAGTAGCCTGGGGTTTAATACACATTTCTGTGTTTCATTTCCACAATTAATGATTGTAAGACAACACAGATAAAAATGCAAATGAACAACTTATTTTTATGGTTTCAACTGTATGTTTATAATTGCAGTTACGCTGAGCTTTTAAGTAGCTCATCCTGCAGATAGGAAAATTATAAAGATACCTTTATAAATAAGTTTTTAAAACTGTTGCCATTTTCAAGGGCTGTATTATTTATATTTATGTGAACTACTTTGAGTATAAGTGCAACACATTTTGGGTTTTTTTTTTTTTTGTAATTCCAGAGTAATATGTTATATTAACATATAGAGAAGTCTACAGACTTAGACATAAGTGTGTATGTATTTACATGTGTGTATATATAATACATGTGTATTTTTTTGATTTAGTTAGAAAGATCTTAGATTAGAAACCTGTTAGAGTATACATTTTCTCTAGTTAGAAAGATCTTAGATTAGAAACCTGTTAGAGTATGCATTTTTTTGAATTTAAGCTCTTCTCCCTGTGGATGCACTGCTATGACAGCACCCCAGAATCAAATGTTTAAAAAAGGAAGAAAAAAGAGTAATAAAACTGTGGTCCTTGACAAGGCACAGGACTGCTACAGCTGCAGTATGAGGAAATTAAAACTTCAGTTTTCCCTGAGCTGCATTTCTACAGCTGGTAGAGAGAACTTAATTTCTGATTACGTGTTAGCTAAAAGAGAGATGATACATTTCAGAAAAAATGTGTTCAAACATGCAGATAAAGCTCCCATTTACCTTACAAGAATTAACAAAGAATTAAACAAGGCAAATCTAATAATATAAAGAGCTCATGAATGTCATTGTAAAACCATTGATCTATATTTAAAATGTGTTTTTTTTCCCTGTTCCAGAGAAAGGCGAGTCTGCAGGGAGAAGATTTTTCTATCCCTTCAGACAAAGAATCTTTTACTTCTTTTAGAGGGAATTTTGTTTAAAATGTAATAGGTTACTGCTTCAATAGATCTTATAGCCACATCACAGATATATTAGATGCAAAATACAAGCCTATAATTCACTCAAACTCATTTTTGTCTACATTTTGATGTGGCCTTTGACTGTCCATGCAGGTAGTGAAGCTTTAGTTTTTTCCTCAATATAAGTATGGGCCAGGGGTTGCTACCTGAGAAGTGACAGCTATCCAAGGAGCTATGGAATAAAATCAACAGAGTACTAGAATCTAAATGTAGAGAGAGCTCAAATAGGACAGCCTGAGGCCTCATGGCGTAGTTCAACCCATTTCATATTTTTTCAGTGCAAGGCAAATCAAGATAACCAGCTCCTTCCAAAGAGATCTGGGGAAACGCAGGCACTGAAGCTATTTCTGCAGTGTGGATACTCACAAAAGTGAAAAAGAGGTAAAATTTCAAATGCTTCCTGGCCTGTACTGCCCAGGACATTGTACAGAGCACCAAGAAAACTCAAGATATGAGCAGTTAGTGGAGATGTCTCTATTATTGCACTATATATTTTTTCTTTCTCTATATAGAAATACTAGAAATAAATTACTTTATAGAAACAAACTTTCTCTATATTTCTAGTTATTATGAATATTATAAACTAATATATTACTCTTCTTCTGAAGAGGAGATGCACAGTTATTTTTGAAACAAAAAAGTCTGTTGCAGAGACTGAATTCAACTACTTTTCCAATTATTTTCCCCATTGTATGCACCATATTAAGCAGAATAAATCAACGTGATAGTTGTTGATGGTGCCAAAGAAGGCTTGCACTCTAGTTGGGCCAGACTAGTTAGCAATAACAAAAGTAACTTCAAAACACCTGCAAGACAAACTCTGAAAATAACAGATCTCTGAATGTGGCAAGGGATTCCATGTCTAGGCGCTGCACATTTCAGAAGTTCTTGTAGGGTACATCTTCCCTTTACTATCTGTGCATGGTGTAACTATAGGTCAAATCAGTCGTGTGTTTTCATTTTCAGAATTATTTTCATGGGAAATTATGCCACGATTACCATTTTTTCCATGACTATCATTTTTTGTATTCCTGGATATCTGTGCATTGCTTATGCCATCTGTCAGTAAAGGGTTTTGTGCTAGCTCTGCTCCTCAATGCAGTTTACAGTTATGTCTAAGGCTGCATGTGAAGCTGTGAATCTAAACCCAGAAGTTGGATACTAACGTGCATGCTTTACACTAGGGAGAATAACAGGGCTATATTGATACAGTAGCATTCAGCAGCATGGCATGCAGTCCCTGCCGAGGACAAGAGTGTGTTTCTGACACCTCTCAACCTCTCGGTCTAGGCTGTGGACTGTAATGGCTCCCTGACTTGAAAATAGGCTCATGTTTAAAGAGCCTAATCCTGCGGTGCTCTAACACAGAGTGAAACTCTTGAAGTTGAAGGTAGAAAGAAATGAAAGCAGACTTGGAGCATTTTCTTTAGACAACTAAGTGGTAAGAAATGTAATAAGGTATATTCAGAAGGAAATGTTGGCTCAGGCAAACAGAAGCTCATGACAGCTCTCAGCAGGCAGTGTTGTGTAAAGAAAAAAAAAAACAGTGAATGCCTTAGAAGTATTTTACATTTGTATATGGAGCAGCATATTCAGCAACTTAACCCAGGAAATCAAAACCAACATTGCAGCATTTTTATTTGTCTTCAAACATTAGTAGTAAATAGTATTAGAACTGACATCAAGGCCACATATAGACCAGCCTACCTTCGAAGCCATTTTCTATCATTTTGGGTTGATATTTCTGTGCAGACTTCCACTATTTATGTTGGCAAGCACAATAGCCTAGAGTCAAGTTGGCATCAATTTGTGGTAAGCGCCATTTGTCTGTGATTCCACACTGGTCACAAAGTGTGTGTAGAGCTCTGGATGGTGGTAAACAAAGTTCTGTAGAATTTTTTTGCACAGCTTTCTCATCACCTTATGTGGCAGCTTCAGCTGAAGCGGCATTAACCACATGGCTTACAGCCACAGTGAGACAAGTCTAAACCATTTTTTTTCCCTTTTCTCTTTTCTGATCACATCTTCACAACTGTAATAGTATTTTTAAGTTATATCCTATTGTCAACTCCTAGTTACCTGCTTAGAAAAGGGTGTTTGTTTCATCTTTTATGTTTAGCCATTTTATGTACTAAGGAGGCCAAATGAACAAAAGTATTCCAGTGTCTGATGCTCTGTTTCATATTCAGGTTTTGGTACCATCGTAATAAAATACTTGCTCCTTCTTTTCTTACTCACTTTTTTTTTTTTCATTTTTCTTCGCTGTGATTTGCACAGAGGGTGATAATGCATGTGTTCTGAACTATTACTGGCCTCTCTTCATTATTCTTACAAGAAACAATGCTATGTTTTCACTCTGTTCATGGAAGTTGACATTATTTTGTCTGAGGGAGCACTGAACTGATCTGTGGCAAATTTCTCACTTAACTATCAATACTGCAAGAGGCGACACCGTTGTGTTCTGGGACACAACACTATGGTAGCACAACTCATGCCATCCACCAGGAAAGCTAAATCCTGATTTAGTACATTTCCATGGTCTAGTACCTCATTGGTCTTTAGTGATCACTCAGCTGCCAGGTTTTCTTATCCAAGAGCAGGTCAGGCTCTACACTGCTCCTTTGCTTAAATAAAGCACATTCCAACTGCTATGATTGGGCTTATATCTGGGTAAAATGCAGCCTTTCCAGCCTTAAATCTGTATCCTACATTGATTTAGTAAGCCCTGTAGATACTTCTTCTGTACCCATGAGAAAGTATCCACTTTTAAAATGGTAATCCCTACTTTATTGATTTTGGCAAAATCCTTGTCCTGAAGAAGTCTGTTGCTAAGCTCCTGGTTGCTTGGGTATGGAGGGGAGGAAATTTTAAGGCAAATTTACCTGCTTGCATAAAGATGCGTGGTCATTACTTTGAAACGTGGGAGAAAATGTTTAGAAAGGAAACAGGAGTGGAAAGAGATTTTTTTTTTTTTTTAGAAAGAGGGCTTTATCAATCAAAATGCCTCTAACCATTTGTCCAAAATGAAAGAATTTAGATTCTTAAAATGGTAGCTGTTGTGTTTACTATAGTATTTACTACAGTATTCTGTTTTCCTTTTTAGCATCTATTTTGGGTTAATATTTTTTACAGATGGTACTGCTAGCAGTGAAAAGATATACTGGATAAGGCAAAAATAATTACTCATTTTTCTTTGGTCCAATCTAAAACAGATTAAATAAAAGAGCAAATAATCAGCTTCACAGGCAAAATCTGAGCTTTTTTTGTATCACCTTTCCTCCACTACCCTCTGTAGAATATAATTAAATCTACCCTTGGTAGATAAGAGGTAACACTGCTCTTTCATTTCATATAAATATGCCTGCATTTTGCTTTTCTAATGTTGTTTTTCAGAGTTTGCAAGAGAGATAGTTGCTTCTTATCTTCCTAACAACCTTTGGGTTAATGTTAATGCTAGAACTCCGTCTATAGATAGCTGCACAGCCTTCTCAAGCTGTCACTGTATTCTTCCGACCATCTGGTTGCCATCCCCAAAGACTGGCAAGGTTCTATAGGCCTTCTGTATGGGAGGATTATGTACTACTTGCTCATCAGCTCTGAAACAAGCTTCCAAGTGTGTTTGTCATTGCTGATTTCTCTGTAATGCTTCTGAAGGGGATAATGGGAGACAATTCTATTTGTTCCTCCGTTCTGCTGTAGGCTTCCAGATCTTCTGGTATTTTGTACTGTGTTATTGAAAACACAGTGTTCCCATTCAGTGCAGTGATTGTAAAAGTTTACAGGAATGTCCAGATTCTAGAATGAGGGGAGTTTGATGCAAGCAAACAATGCAGCAAGAAAAACATACAAGTTTTCAGTCTGCTTTTTCGTTTGGCAGTGACTGTTTTTGAAGTTGGGAAAGACTGTTACTGCATCACCCAGATTATCCCTTCTATCCAGTATAACGGCACAGACTCAGGAAACTCCCCTTCCCAAGAAGAAGACTATGTTGGTCTGGATGTTTGAAGTTACACTAGATAAACCATCGCCTTGAATAGATAATTATAAAGATGAATACTGGAACTAAGTAAAGATGAATACTGGAACTAAGTCCAATAGCATTTATGTTAAATACTGCTTCCAGTTTCTGTGTCTTTCCAGATGTAAATATTTAGGATGTATTTTGCACACCAAGTTTGGCAAACTAAAAGATATAACTCCTAAAATATACAGGTTGCTTGTAATTTTACACACACCATCAATTATGTCACTTGTAATAATACCCTAGTTACACAAATATTTAACAGCAAATCATCTCTATGCATTAAACAGGAAAATTCAAAGCCATTTTTGCAGTTACTGAAACAATGCGAGGTATTTCTATGTAGAATATTTTTTCTTTTTTGTCAGTAAAAAATGGTGGGTCCCATTTTATTGATCTTGCTTTGCAAGTAAACTCGTTAACAAACTTTCTGAAAGGTCCTTCTTTTGTCCAGAGGAGTAAAAGGGAAATAAGAACAACAGGAAGGAATACTGAGCTCACTTTGGGTACATACATATGATGTTGCTCCTTCTTCTTCCTCTTCTACCCTCTTCTTTTCCCTTTGAATCAGTACAGTGTTAGGTCTTATACTCGACTCCTATTGCTCTGCTTACTTCTGCCTTTGTTTCCTAATCTGAAAAGCAGTTAAATATATATATATATATATATCCACTATATTTTTTTAATTTACAAATTCATAAATAGTGTTACAATTTGATATAGGAAAGATCATCTCTACTGTTTTGTTCTAACTGTAACCTTTCATCTGAAAAAATAAAAAAAAATCTGATTTTTCATGAAAAAGCCACACTGTGGCTTTATCACACATATGTAGTATTAGTGGCTTGAATCTTCAAAATGTCATAGTGTACTCAGGACTTTCATATACAATGAGTTGTCTTTCATATACAATGAGTTTTGTTTTCTTCAGTTAAGCTGGATGTGACAGAATACAGTCTCTTTGTCAATACAATGGGCACCTTATGCATTCTGTACAGTCATCTGATAAAGTGAATGCTTTCTGTGTCAGTGGATTAGGTAGTTTCAGTCAAAAATTGTAACAATGATAAGAAAGATAAGACACATAAATCAAGATGAGACCAAGCAGAAATGCCTAGATCTCTATGCCCCACTATGTTTTATCCTTCAAAATGAAGTAAGAAATGAGGAGGTAAGACATGTTTGGGCATTTGAGAAAGGTAGTTCGATTTAAGCTGCCATCAAAAAATTGAAGGGTTTAACTTACCTAGTTATAGGGGTGGACTTTTAGTTTTAAAATAATTTTAATTTAAATGCTTTATTCCCCTGGCAAAAACAAATAACTCTGGTTTAAAGGAGGTATTCAAGCCATTATATTTCCCAGTGGTCACTGACTCGCAAAGAGAAATGCACCCTTATTGATTTCCATCAGAACTACCTATAAATGCAGTAAATACAGATCAGCCATGTTCCAGTTTCAGAGTAGAAGATGCAGAGAATTCTGGCCAAGAGGCATGACATCTATGAAAATCCACTTAAGGACAAGGAGTTAGGTAAAAATATACCTAGTGTCAAACCATGAGATTAAAGGTAAGTTTCTCAAAAGAAATCTCCAGACCAAATAAATTCTTAAGGCTATAAGCACACAATGCCAATGAAAAAAAGCAATATAAAGTAGCTATTGCTAGCTACCATAGCAAAATAAACTACCTAGGTGAAAAGGTACCATTCGTGCCTATGCAAGGCACAAAAAAATGTCATAAGACAAAATCACATTGAAAATGACATTAAGATAGACAATAGGCAAAACCAGACATATCGGATAAAAGAAAATCAAGATCCTTGAGTAAATTTCTTCCCTAAACTTGGTCTTGGATCTCAGGGATAGGTACATGCCTGTTTAGATATACTTTTTAGAAATCAGATTATGATGACAAGATCTTGTTATTTCCTTATGGTAGAAGGCATATGAAATATTCCATACAATTTTAAAATATTTATCAGAAATTCATTTTCTATTTAATATATATTTTACCATTTGAAAATATTTTTCAATAAATTTCATCTAGAGTCTTAAGAAGTTTTTCTATTTGTATTTCTACTGTTGAAAGCAAACATTGCTCCACAGATCACTTTTAGTGCTCCCAGACTGCATAAAGGTAAGTGGGAATAGCTTCACAAATCAGCCAAGCCTAGATTCACTCCTCTGGTTTCAGAGATTGACACTCATTCTGCAGTACGTCACTTGGACACAGGACAGAGTTCTGTTACCTGCCAAGTATCTCCTGTGCTGCCTATGGCAAAATAAAAGTTTCTCTTTCATGATAAAAATCACCTTAAAAAAAAGAGATAGCAGAAGAAAGCAAAACTGACTCCATCATGAAAACAGCAAAGGATCTGCAGGAAGCTGTTCGCTGGCGAGTCTAATCAGCCTCTGAAAGAAGCCCCACTTTTTATGCCCACATCTAGCTCTTTTTAATTATACTATTACTTTAATCACACCTGCTGTCTGACATCCCATTACATGCTCTCCAGCGCTTTTCCAGAGAGGAAGGCTTTTGACTTCAGGAAATAAAAACCGATTCCCAAGTACTCCAGTATTATCTATTGTTCTTGTAACAGCAAAACTCTTGGGAACTCTTTGCTGGTGCTGGGGGGAGAGAGGGAGACAAGCCTGTCTTTGCTGTTGTATATTTTATAACAGCAGGTGTATTTTAAGGTATATTTATATTTACATTTATATTTAAGGTATATTTTCGGTGTATTTATTTTTATATTTAAGGTATATTTATTTTAGGTATATTTTAAATTAACAGGTCCAAATTCTAAGTAGAAACAACTGCCTATGTTTGTTTCTTACTGAACTAATAAGAAATAGCTACTAACAATTACATAAAAATTAAACTACACCTGTAGTTTAAAGAAAAACCATCAAGTCTTCTCCAAAACATATATTCAGCTAAACTGCCAACATGCCAGACCAAAAAATGCTATTGTTTATTATTAAGAAAAATGTTCCTTGCAGAGCAGAAAGCATACACCTCCAAGGACTGAATGTAGACTCATTTCTCTAGATCTACTATATATTTGCTTCAGGGAACGCTATTTGATAAATGATAAATTCTTTTTCTTTTCTTTTCTTTTTTTTTTTTTTTTTTGAGGGGGGTGATGCTTGAGAAAGACAGTGGAAGAAATTTACTGTATACATATCATTGTAACCTCCTTTATTAATATATAATTACCACCTCTGTAAGGGAGGGCTGTCATAATTGTAATGCAGACATTCTCACAGCTTTTTGCTAAAATCAAGGATCAGTTATACACTATAAACTGAATCCAATGACATAGATTAAAGCTGAGGAGAAACTTCCTATTTTTTGGCCACAGCTCAACAAAAAAATCTATATTAACAAAAATGTAATAGAATTATTTCTTCCAAGTTACAGGAAAGCTGTCAGACTTAGTGACTCATATTTTTGTCTCTTGTTCTATTTAGACTGTAGTCTTAGAACTGCCTTTGTATGTTTAAATCACCAAGTGCTGCTGGGGCTTTCAAAGGGCTGGAAAACACAGAGCTAAAATAATGAGTTTCTCCAATTTGAATTGGAGTTCAAATGAGTTTCAAGACTCGCATTGTCTTTGTCTCAGAAGAGGATGTGTAACACACACCTAACAGTGAGTTACTTAGTGTATATATAGATCAGGCTCATACCAGGCTTACCACGGGTTTTGTGAGAGTTCAGGTAATCTCTTCTCAAGGACATAATCTAAGAGGGAAAATGTTCTGCCAGTTTTGTATTTTACCCAAATAATTGTCCAAACCATCTTCATTAAACCTATGGTATTTCCCTGCTAACAGATTGATGTTTTCAAACATGGACAACTGACTTTCATTTCAATTCAATATTTGTGTTTTGGAATTGTTGATATAGTCCATGTAATGAAAACAAAACTGAACTCTGTAGCTTGAAGCTCTATAGTTGCAGTGATGATGACAGCGGAAAAAAGCAAACATAACAGGAAATAGAAAAAAAGTATGTGCAGTGCAAAATTATGAAATACCTATTGTCCAAAAGGAACTTACCAAGGCCAAGCAGAATGGTAGTTGCCTTTAGAAAACACTGCATAATATTCAAGGCCCTAAACATTTGATTGAGTCAAAGAACAACCATAAGATTTAAGAAGAGGGAATTAGGAGACTCCACCAATGCCAGATATTTCCCTAATTTTCTGATATCTTATCTTTATTCGTTAAAATAGAATTTCTTCTTCAAATGTAGATGATAATATATGCAATGTGAATAAAACTAGTGAAAATCTCCAATATAGAAACAGCCTACTTAAGGCAGGCAGGCAATTAGGGA
>NW_010587519.1:557699-585304 GCF_000705375.1 Tinamus guttatus | reverse complement strand
GAAAGAAGTGTAAGAAAATGGGGTGATGGGTTGTGAGAGCTAGTTGTACTCATTTGGCTTAAATTCCATGAAAGTCAAAAGGTATTTTCTTTTAGTTTTATCTTAAGAGTGACAGATTGATTTAAATTTACTTTCCCTGCAGGGTCTTGCTATGATTCAGGTGGTCAGAAGGCAGCTACATTTTCTTACAAACTACAAAAGAAAATACACCCTTTAAACTAATTAAAGAAGAAAATGAATGCATTGTGCATGGTGCCTGAAATGATAACGTACATCAAGTGATTTCTGTGAATTACATGAATATATATATATATATACACACACTTTATTGTTGCTATAAAGAAAGTTGAAAAGCAGATAAAGGGTCCTTAGTTAATTGGAATAGGTCTTAACTCCACTTTGTTTAACTGCCTGAAATACTTCAAGCATTCCTAGGTTTTTAAATTGGAACAGCTTTCCAAAACAATAATATATAGAAGACTGATAAATATTACACTGAATTTTTGTTAGTGCATGTAATAGGAACTGATAAAATCTATAGCTAGAATGTTTGTATACATTGATATCCCTGTGGGATACGTTTATTTAAAGTATTCTGGAAGTAACTTTGGAAATAATTTCAGTAAGTGCAAAATCACTTAATATTCTTCCTCCTTTTCTTTGAAATCATCCCTGGTGCACCAATAAATTTTGTATTTTAGTGATAAAATTTTGGCCCTAGGATAAACCCTTACAGCAGAATGTGATATAAAATGAAACAAACTCAGGGAACACTGTGCCCTGGTAATTCCATGTTGCCCACAGCAGTCTATCATACTCTCTCATTAGTACAAGAGGGTCTCTCCATGTAACCCAACATCCTATATCTACCTCTGCTCAAAGCTCCACTCAGCTCTGCCCTTGCCCAACAGCAAGATCAGACCCAAGCTGATTCATTGCAGCAAACAAGAAAAATGAAACCAAGACTCTGAGTTTTCTGACCATCCCAGCTAAGTAGTTGCATGCTGAGTAGCCTGCATTCCTGTTACAGAGGTATCCAGAGCAAATCACAGGGGAGTCCCAACATGTTTATTCCCTCCATATTTGCATATTTAGTAATTCCAAGAAATTAGCAGAGAGTTTGAAAGGGAGGAAAGGGAATTAAAGATTGCCTCCAAAAATTATGGAGTAAATTAACTGATCCAATGAATATCTAGGCATAATTAGGAACCAGTAACAACAGCTAAAAAACAAATGTCAGCCTCAGCTGGAGGTGTCAGAAGGAAGTCATCAGTGAACACTTTTTTTTCCTTCCCCCAATATAAACACCAGATGAGGTTATCCCTAAAATAAACAGAGCCCATCTGCTGTCCTCAAATCTAGCAAAAAGGGGAAAATTGACATAATTAGCGTTGGGTGGGATGGAAGACACTCAAACTCAGGAAGCTACTGCAGGTAGGATCAAGAAGCTGTTTGGCACCTAGTGCTTGCTGTGGCCCTATCCCCTCCTGCCAACCTTAGCAATGAAATTTGGCTAAAAGCACAAACCCTGGGCTGCTCTTTTTTCCTTTGTATATGATGAGCTCCACACATAAGAGGAAAAGGCTTACATGAATGGAAGCAGGACCTTCTAGCAGGACCTTCTACAGGACCTTCTGCATTTACTCTAAGGCCTCCTTGGGCTTCAGGAGAGTCTTGTGCTTTGCACAAGCACACACCCTGCAACCACAGGGTGTTTTTTGAGGAGGTTTCACAGAAATAAGCATCGGAAACCCTGAAAGGAGAAATTCGCTGATGTCCTGAAACATCCAGGGGATAAATCAATGTTGAAGAATCAGCTAGCTGATTACAAAGTGATTGTGCTAATGATTTGTGAGGCTTAGAAATGGGATTTTTCTTTTTCTAAATTTTCAATTTCTCATATTTCAATGCCCATCTCAGACACTGGTGATAGTGCCATTCAAAGGGCTATCCTAGCTAGAAAGAAAGCTAAGCAAACTTTTCTTGCAAGGCTACTTGAAGTACTTCAAAAAACTGCTTCCCTCTTGTCTAAGATTTTATCAAGGTTCAAGGGAAAAAAAAGCACTTGCTTTTACCTCGTGAAAGAAGCTGTTCTATCTTTTAAATTTGACAAACAGATCAAATGGAACCAACATAGCTTATGCTTTGTATTTTTTAAAAGCTTTTTCAAACCCATGGGCAAGTATACAGAAACAGTATACAGAAACACATTTACAAGAAGAATTACATACTCCTTTTTTTTTTTTTTTTGGTAATCCTTGGAATAAAACTGAACCACCTTAGGTAATGTCATAGGACAGAAGATGTGCAATAATTGTCATTGGAAAAGACTTTGAAACATACTAAAGTAAATTCTAGACATCTTCCTCTTACTCTTGTTAGAGCATTTAGCTCAATTGATTAACTTTTCCAACACTGGAATCTGTACTCAGTGACTCCAATGGCAAAAAAAAAATATGACTTGATTTAAACACAATTTTTTATTCATGAAGAGAGTGTAATATTGTCTGTATACATAAAAGACAGTTCTTGAACTCCAAGTGGAAAACTTGGCAATTCAAATATATTTTAATTCACTGCCAATTAAGGTCTCTCTCTCTCTACACATTTATTTATTTATTTAAGTAAGAAGTGGATTGGGTCTTAAAAGCTGGGTTTTGCCCTTTCCAGTGGAGAATCAGAATTGTCCAGAATATTTTCTCAGGAGGCTAAATATCCCCCAAAACATTTATTTATTTATTGCCATATTTATTGCCATATTCAGTAAATTCATTAAGACATTTTATATTTGAGAATCTTGGATCCAGTTCTATATTTCTTCTATTAGAGATTTTGATATATAGTGTAATATATTTTCATATTGCAACCAGCTCGCATGTTTTTTGGTACAAGGACTTAACACTGGTACATTTATGACCCTGTGAACACACACAAAACTACTAATTCCAGATGGAGACTTAGCCTTAAGATGCATTTATCATGCATTTAAGGTGCTTCCTATTTTACATGGGGAGCTTGTAAATCCCCATGTCCAGAGGCAGAGTTTAGGAAGTCACCTGGGATGCTCTGATCGGTCCCTCATCTGGAGACTACTCTTCTAGAGATACAAAGCAATACAAAGGAATGAAAAACTAATATATATGCCTCATTCCCTTGTGTTGAGGAAATCTTCAGCTGAAATAAATCAGGTGTACTTATGTCATTTATGGTGTTTTGTCTTCTGCTCTCATCAAAATGAATGTCACTGGGCATCGCAAAGTCTAGTAGGACGTTGCCAGGAGCTGGTGTCAGATTCATGTCAAAGCCAATGTAAATACACTCTTAAGAACTAAGCATCATGAATTCCACTGATTTTTAAGTTCATAGTGAGAAGAAGAACCCAAGAAAATTTTATTTTGGGCATTCAACCCTCTGAAGGCAGGTTCCCTTGCTCCCCTGCCTTAAAATGCCACCAAAGACCCAGCAAGCAGTCGCTCAGTCTAGGGAATGGAAAAAAAAAAAAAAAAACCAAATCATGATGAGAGCTCCAGATCCTCCGAGGATCTAGTGTCAGCATGCTGTTAGGGAAGCAGAGAAGCAACAGAATTACTGTATAACAGCAATGTATCACAGCAAGGTGCTACGCAGAACAGCCAGTTGTAACATTATGAAAAGATGATTAACTACCAGGATTACTGCCCCAAGAGGAAATGAAGCATTCCCACTGTGGAAAAGATGCTTTTGAAGTTGAAATAAAGTGTTATCCTTCTTTCTATTGCTAAATGATGCTACAGCCTGTGAAGGGTGTATGAGCACCTCAGTCCGCAGGGCCCTCTCTCCCCCTTGGAAGGGGCCTGGCAGCCACCACACGAAGCGGTGGACTGGGGCGAGAGAACATGGCGGCCTCTCTGAGCCTGCGGAAAAGCGTGGGGGAAACACATCTTCAACCCCGCGTTCCTCCAGCCACACGGCTACCTGCTGTGCCCACGTGCATGTAACCCACCTGCTGGACCTTCCCGCTGGACCTTGGTGCCGACGGAGTGGTTCAGCCGCTGCCACAGGCCATGAGGAAGGGCCCCTTCCCTGGCAGGGAGGTGCCACCCGCCGGAGAAACTTCCGGAAGGTGCCACGGGGTGCTGGGGCGTGAGGCAGGGGAAGCGGCACACGGTCCTGGGTTGGGAGTGCGTGGAGAGCGCGAGGTGACGGAGAGGAGCAGAGCAGAGCAGAGCTGCCTTGCCAGGAGGATATGGTAAGCAGAGAAATCCCTGTGGTGTAGTCTTGCTTTGTGCTTTACACCTCAGAGTTGTGATTTCTGCTTGAGTAAAGCCCATCTTTAAGGATTAAGAAGTTTTGATGTTTTGTATAGTAAAGCTTGGAGGCAAATTCACCTAAACCCTATGGGTGCAGCATCTAGGGCTGTCTGGCTTGTGCAGCAGTGAGATGCTGCAAAAGAGAAATACCAAACTCAGTGCAGGCTGTGCTAAAATTACACTCACTGAGTGTTAAAAAGCAGGGGAAAAACACTTTGTGTGTCTAGTGCTGATTCCCAGGCCTCGCGGACATGAAGGATGTGGCTGCTAATGGATCTAAAGTATAGATGGTCTTGGTTTGCCTTGGTTAAGCTCATGTTACACCGGCAATTCTTGGATGATAACAAAGGAAAGGATAAATTATTTTAACTGCTATAAAGTAAATGCTAACTTCTCAATGTGTGAATTTTCTGCATGCTATCTTAAACTATACTTTCTCAGAAAGAATGGTTAGCAAAAGTCAAACCAAAACCTTGAAAGAAAGGTTCTGAAGTTGCAAAAAGACCAGTTGAAGAGTTTCTTAAGAATCAGCCTTTCTGTTCGTAAGGTAAGAAAAGAACCTATTGCAGTTAAAAACTTTAATATGTGGATTTTAAAGGCAAAAAGACTCAATGCAAATGTTATTTCAGCTTTTTGAAGGCCAAAAATTACTCATGAAAGAGAGCAGATAATCTATAGTTTTGGAGAAGAAGCGGGTTTTTATTAAAAATGTTTTTGCCTGGACTTTGGCTTTATTATAAGTTGAATTACAAAGATCCTTTCTCCAAGTGCAGACTTAAAAAGTCCATACACTTTCTTTTTTTCCAATGCATGAGATGCACTCTGATGTAACTTCTCAATTTTGTGTACAAAGAATTGTGATTAGCACAGAACACCTGTCACTTTTCTCCCCACAATGTAAAATATATATATATACTTTAATTTGTTCCACATTTTTCCCAGGTTTTATCAAAGTATATTTGCAGTTATATAAAGTTATCTGATAAAGAACATGGAGTCAAGATTCTTCTACCGTATAAAGTATTACACTTTAAACATATGCCTCTATCACTGTTTTGTAGTCAGTGTTCAAATCAGGGAAAGGATATTCAATCAAATGTTAAATTAAAAGTGAGTCTATTATAATAAATTTTTCTTTCTCCAAATGCAATGAAAAATAATTTCAGATGTCAAGACAGTCTATACTATAAGGAAAAAGAGCATGAAAAATATTATGCAAATATATGCATAAAAATGAATCTTCTTTAGTGTCTGATGCTAGTGATTTCAGTCATTGAGGTGCGAGATAGAGCCTGCCTGTAATCTTGGCTGTCTTGGTTATTTTAAATCCTCCTATGATTAAGTGATCCAGCAGTAACACCTTTCTCTTACTTTTTTTGTATTTGAGTTACAGATAATTGTCATTTTGAAGGATTCTCTTTGTCTTTAAAATAAGCGTTTTTTGTGGGCTTTTCTGTTAGAGTGATATTTCTGCTGAAGGAGGCTGAGACTTTTTTTTTCTCAGTACTTCTGGTGCAGGTGAGAGTGCCTGGTGACACTGAATGCTGTTGAAATTGAACAGTTGGCTGTTTGTTTGTTTTGCCACAAACTAAGGTGTTGAATACTAAACAGCCTCTGCATCTTCATCCTTCTGCTGCCAGTTTCTTCAATAGCCTATGAACTGTTCAACATGGGAGCTATGCTGGAACTGTTTCAGAGGGCAAGTGCTCAAGCTGGAGATCCTAGAATAAGAGTTTTCCAAAGGATTGGACTGGTTGGTGGAAAGATTCACTTTTATGTAAATATTACGCTTCTGCAGATGTGAGGTGTCATCCTTTCCATGTGTAAAACTCTCATTAGACACAACTGCGGTCCAGTGCATATTTGTATTAAAAACTCTAGGATAAGGATTTTTCTATTCCTCATTTTCCTCTTCCTTGTCACAGCTAGAAGTGTTTTCTCAGTTATCTGAAGGACGTGATCCCATAGGGAACAGCTTCCTGTTAAAGTGTTAATCTGCTGACTGTGAATGTGACTTCTCTGATATGTTGCTAACCATCCATGTGTCATTTACCCTACTCTTCCTCTAAGCTTATATGCCGTGTCTGACACAGACTGAAGTTCTGTGATAAAAGCTGTTATTTCTAAAACAATTTTTTAAATTATTGTAGAATAAAGAGGTACCTTAAAAACTATTCTGTGTGTATGTTCTTGTGTTAAATGATGGTCAAAAATGCTGCAAGTTGTGTCATCTGGTTTTCCTGCATTCCAAACTTACATTGGTCAAGTGAGCTGCGAAAATGAGGTGTTTTTTTTTTTTTGATATGTATATAAAATCCACATACTTTACTGTTGTTTATATCATTTATATATATATATATATAGTGTTATTTGCCCCATCTAGGCTTTGAGTTTAGCTTTCTGTTATATATCATATTACTACAAATATAAACAGAAAACTTTGACTGGATCTTGGGTTAATTTTGTAACCTTTCTTAGAGCATATGCCTGTGAGATTTTTAAACGTCTTGTAAAACACATGCTGACAATAGTTCCCAATGTCTTCTAAAGGAGTAAACAGTATTGAACCACTAACATGTTTTACAACTGACACAGCTACTACAGTTTCTCTCACTTGTCTCAAATTCATCTCTAGAAAAACAGAAATTTCTGTACAAATTCTACCAATAATTTCTGTTTCTTTTTAACAGAAGGATACAAAGTGTTTTAACAAGAAGACAGTATATTTTTTGTTTGTTTGTTTGCTTTAAACAAAATTTTTGTTCACTTAAAAAAAAGTTCCGTTATTATCCTTGGAATATATTATCTAGCGTGGGATAAAATGGAGAGAATGTCTGTGACAACAGATTATTGAAAAGAAAAATTAGCATTGATTTCTTAGGCCAAGTTCATGCTGTGATAGGACTCTTAAATTAGTCTTACTAAATAGTTGTAGACTATAAAGAACACTTCAAACACTTTATACATAGGAATTCAACATATTTTCTGTGTACTTGGCTCTCCCCTGGTAACACTGTTGTATATTGCCTTTGAGCAATATGTAGAAGGAGGGAGGAGAGATGATATGAAAAGATTTGTTGTAACTTAACCATATGAAGTAGAATTATTTGATTTTACCTGTATATGGAAGTGACTTACTACACCTTCAATAAAAAGAGCTCTTATCTTTCCAGTGAACACTGTCATCTGTGCTTGCAAACGTAATGCTCTTTGCCTCATAAGCTCACAATGGAAAGAGAACCTGTTACAAATTCAGTCAATGATCCAACAGGAAATTAAACCTTTTAAAATGGACGAACCAATGGACCAGGAGTAATGGAAGAAAATGCACAAAATGGGAAGAGTGAGTCATTAACTTGGCTTAAATGGCTTAAATGATTGGGAAGGGAGGGGGAGACAGTGAGTCACCAAGGTATGAGATGATTTTCTTTTTCAAAAAAGCAGAATCAGAACTGAACATCGAAAAATATTTTTTTCTTTAATTTAGAAAAAAAACAGCAGTGCCATTCTGGACAGGAGAGAAGTTTCAGGAAGCGTTCATTTTTGAATTTCCATTTAATGTGAAATCATCCTTTTGCATTACTTTTGAAGGTAAAAGGATATGTTTTATGGTACCTAATTATAAGTAATGATAGGAAAAGTATGGTAAAGGAACCTTATTTGGAACCTGAAGATTTTGAAGATGGCAAAAGATGCATATCTGTATGACTGCCAGTGGTAGACCACGCTGGTAGCATCAGACTTGAAAAATCTCAGAATTATATTCATTTACGGATGGCGTTGCTCTTATTCTAAAGAATATGGTGGAAAACCAGTATCTTGCAATACATTGCCGAGGCATTATTTTGTGTGTTTGTAGACAATCTTGCAGCTATTTAATCCTAACAGCCCCTTCCATGAGTAACACTCTACTTTGTTGGTGGATGAGCATTTATATTTCATAGAAATATTTCTGAAACTGTTTCATTGGAAGCTAGTTCATTCTTGAAATGCCGACTCTTCGCATGCTGACTTTAACTGCTGCTATAGCAAGCTGGGTCTAACCAAGCTGAAAAGCCAGTAAAGATTATAGCAGAGAACACCAAAGGGCTCTTGCTTTCCTTATCTTTCTAGTGAGCAAATGGTAAAAGGTTCAAAAACTAATTGAATAAAGTAAAATAAAAAGTAAAATAAAGAAACTTCCAGCTACCTAATCTCAGTCATTTTTTTTTCCCCAGGTAATTACTGGGACAGTTGAGCCATGGTGTTGAATTCCTTCCAGTTGCAAGTGGTTAACATTTGATGTTGCTCATGAAATTAACATAAGGTTACCAGCCTTTCAGAGATGGTACATTTGTTTTTATTTGGTGAGATCTATATATTCTTCTAAGTTGTTTTTTAAGTTTTCATCTTCCTTTCTCTCTCTCCCATTTTACGGATTAGAAGTGCATCTTTTTATGTTGAATGTAAGGTGAAATCTTATTATAAGTCACCATTTTGTGGAATGAGGCTTTAGAAAAAACCCACAAAACTTGACATACAATTAACTTAATACCACAGATATTTTCAACTGTCAGTTTTTCCATCAGTGCTACAGGGGATGAGGACCCATGACCTTCATATTTCTTGGACAGGAAGCTGAACTACCTGACATGTACAAGTCATATTTTTTGTTTATGTTCTTATTCGCTGCATCCCATTTTCTCTGTTCATGGACGTATCTGTTTTGTGATGTGTTTTATCCTCCTCTTTCATGAAGCATACCTTATCCTCCTCCTTATCCTAATATTAAAAACATTAAAAGATTCTTTTTTTCATATCCCCTCAACACTACCCCTTCCCTCTGACTAACAAGAATATGGTTGCATGGTAATGATAGAGAACTGCTCTCCAGAGTGAAAGTTTTAGTCACCTCTTTGCCAACTAACACTGCATTTTACTTTTCTGATGAAGGGCCATCATTTGACTCAACAGGAAGTAAAGGACTTACTGGTCCCTTGAAAGCATAAGCCGAAGGTCATGTCCTGCACAGGAGCTTCTACATCATGGTGCCATACATAGAAGCCGTGCACATGACCAGACCTGTTTGAAGTTGATACTGCTGTTAGGATTACTCCATAAACGAGAGAGCCAAGCACTTTCAGAGCAGCAGACAGAAGGATGCAGATAAATCCTATTAGCGAATAACAGGATTTGTACTTGCACTGTACCTCCTACTCACCACCTTGAAAATTTACCCCATGCTGTCTGAACTGTTGTTCTGCATAAAATCAAATAAATTATAGGCCATTTAAAAATAACCCCCCCATAGGATTCAACTGAAGTGTGAATAATGATTCAACAGCCATCAGCTGTGGTTGCCATAAGAAACAAGATTTCATAAATCTGTAAAGTGTAGAAGAGACAGAAATGCCACAAGCAACATTAATTTAGCAGTGATAACCAAAATGGGATCTTGCTTGCAGCACTGGGTCTTTTTTTTCTAGATTATTTTAACCAGCTCCTATGGTGTCTTGGAAGAAATTTTCAAGTCTTTTATTCTCAAAAGATAAATGGAAGCTGCTGTAACAATTCCAGCTGTACATCTAAACACAGTTGTTCTAAGAAGCCTGAAGGCTTGTTCTGATTGACTGCATTGTGGATACCCACCCTTTGTTAATAGTCATAAATGATTAGTTTCTTTTGGAGATAGCCAGGAAGAAATATAAGGGAATTAACTGTATATGAGTCATAAGTCACTTTACGTCATATTCTACTGCTATGCAGTCAAAATTCTATCTTTAAAATCTGCTCTGAATTATTTGTATGGTTTAATAATTTGTAAGTCCTAACATATCATTTTAGTTGAGCTCTATGTAAATTACGATAAGCACAGAAAACATTCATTTTGTCAAAGAACAAAGAGAAAGCAGAGCAAGCTAGGAGCTAGCATTGATTGCAGATTGACTTGCTGAAATTAATGCAGAAATCTCATTTTTTCGGTATCTAAATTCTTGCTAGTATGATCAGGATGAATTACTGCACAGCAAGCAGGTTACTGGCTGATTCATGTGAGAAGACAAAGTACCACATGACCCATAGGCAGGAAAAAGAAAAGTTTGACAAATGCTGGGAGTCACAAACTTTGAAGCAGAATATAAACTGTCACAAAGCAAACAAATATAAGGCTGTTTCTCTGCAGTCTTTGGCAGCTACAGCTTTTCATAAGGCATCGTGTTTAGATTTGCATAATGGCAGCAGAGGAGTAGAGCATAGCTAGTAAGGCTGTGTGATAAACTGCTAGAAAGATTTCTTTAAGGTGTTTGAATACAGAAAAAGAGCACTCTGGACTAAAGGGTAGCCCATTGAGCTCTCTCTTCTCCATTTAATAAATGCCTTTGGAGAGAAGGGATGCTTTGGGAATTATATTTTCAACTTTGAATGCAAATGTCTCTCTTGACTTTTACTGCTTTCTAGTAAAAATGTTTGATGCAGGCTTTTTAGAAAACTTAGAATAAAATATAATTGTCCAAACTTTGCTTTGGATGTTTGGGATTTGCTTAATCCAAAAAAAAAGTTATAAGCAAGAAAGAGTATTCTTATCTGGATGTATATGTATATCACTAATAAATTTAAGACACTGAATCGCTCAAACTATATTTTTAGAGCTTTCAGGTAAATAAAAGGGAGACCTTTCCTTCATCAAATACAATAATACAATAATGACCTGAGTGAGGAATCTCATTTTCTTTTGATGTAATCTACATGATTTTTTCCTGACAGCCCATGTGTTTATGCAGTCCGTTCTAGTTATGCTTGTATTTGTAGACCTAGAGTCAATCTGGTTGCATATCTAAAAACGTATTTAGAAGTCAAGCATTATAGTGCCTTCATGCTTTTTTTGCACTGCAACAGGCCCCTAAAATTGCCTAAATATTTCTTAAGTCTGAAAAGCAGTGTTGTGTACGTTCATGTAAATTTCTCAGGATTGCTGTTTCTAATCCAGATCCTTCCTAAGACCAGTTTCTGTGAAATGTGTGAAGTATTTCCAAGAAATGTACATTTTTCCTAACTACAAAGAATCAACCAAACTATTTGTTTTGATAATACTGCACATTATCTTTCAGTAAGAGCCATCTTAAAGCTTCTTGTAAACTGAAACCTTTACTTGCTTTCCAGGTAGTTGAGTCAGGCATCTTAGATATTCATTTATTTACCTTATATCTTTCCCCTTCAGTTTCCTTACACTCTCATTGCCTTCTTCACTTATCCTTCTTTATCCTTCACATACCTCCCTCAGTACTAAAAATGAAGTGTGACTTTTGTAGTGTGTGCTTGCTAGAGCAAGATAAATAAGCATAAATAAAAGTAAGAACACATTTGATAGGTTTCTGGGTTTTATTTGTTTGGTTAATGACAGTACTTTTACAGACCCCTGTTGCATGTGTTTTGCAAGATCACACAATTACATAACAAGGGCTACCAAAGAAGTAATTTTATATGAAGTGTGAGCTTATGAAATTTAGGTAGCTTGACAATATTGAAAGATTTCTAGGTATTCAGTTGCTAAAGGCTCTTTTGAATGTCTAGTTGGAATAACATGAATTTTTCTGAGTGCAGTTTTTTTCTGACTACTCGACAGTTCGGAAAATGATCTTAGTTACTAACTTAGAAAAACTAATTTATGTGTGTTCATTAAATGTTTGTCGAAAATGTAAATATTATTCAAGAAGCTCAGCTTTTGTCCATGATTAGTTTGGATGAGCAGACTTTTACTAAAAGAAATAAATCCTTTTAAATGCTTAAACCAATGCTCTTCACATCCGAATTTATTAATGCTCCCACTTAAGGTAATAGAGCTTTCATTAAGCTAGTATGAATGTCATTGATAAAATATTAACATTGCCTTTTGGATAATTGCCTGACCAGGTAAAATGCTTCTCCTCCGTCTTCATTTTATATATATATATTTGTGTGTGTGTATAATTCCATGTATATAAAGTGTGTATGAATCTGTATGTTGTATTTTAAAGGAAAAACCAATGAGAGCTGCAGTCCCCGGAGCTAAATGAATTCAGCTTTGCATTTTGGAAGTACTGTAAATCATTTGAGCTATGTAGCCAGATTATGATTTTCATTAGAGATTGAGGGACATATTTCACTGTGGTTGATCCATTATTCTGAATGTACTTTTAAAGAAAAACTCAAACAAATCTCTCATTAGGATATGTTGACATAAGATTAGCTCTGAATTCATTTGCTTGTATATTGTGGTACAGCAAAGTCGTCAGTCAGAACCATATATTACCCTGCCACAGCAGGTAGGAAGTTGAAAGGGAAATGAGAATCAGGATGTATGGATTTTTTGTTTGTTTTGCACAACCCTTCCAAGGTTTGTGTTTGTTTTTCTTTATTCTAGTGGCTTGAAATTAAATGAAAATTCATAATTAAGATGTTACAGAACAGCAAGGACAGATGGCTGCTGAAGCGAGAGAGAGCCTGTTGGTCAGCCTTAGGCTGGATGTGGGGCGTGACTTGTTTGTTTGTTTTCCTGTTTTGTAAGTTAGAGGAAACTCCAGCAATGTGGTGAACAAGTACATGTTGTACACTCACTGTGTGGGAATACTTGCTTTGCAGTTAGTCTTGCTGAGTATTTTCCTTTAGTTCTGCAGGAATCCTGTAAAATATATAGACAGGGAATCTTTCTTATAATTAATTTACAGTAGATGAAGTTGATCTTGTCCCTCTGCATTCCCTGGTTCTCGTTGCATGCTCTTACTGTTGGGATGATATGCTGTACTCATTTGCTTTTTTGTAGTACTGATGCTTACTTTAGATTCTCCATAGTATCGCAGAGGGTGTTCATCTATAATGTGTGCCTCCTGACATGGAAGCATGTTAGTTATAGCATCTCATTTTCAAGGTCTATTACCACTTTTTTTTTCCCACTGCTGCACACTGCATCAGTGCTATTATCAAGTTCACCAAGCTGACAGTTTGCCCTTCTTTGATACAGGCCTTTTTTATTTGTTTGAACTCAGCTGCTGGGTTTTTTACATATTTTGAGAATATGTTAGTGTCCAACATGTCAATTATTAAATAATAAATTAACGGTCATATCAATTGGGAACATAGAGCTGCATGTTTAATCTCCTGGCAGAGTCTGTTAACAGAGAAGCTTGATTTAGGGAAAAGTCAACTCTTGTGAAGCAGAGAGCACATAAATGAGCACAGAAGGCCACTTCGCACCTTCTTTGCTGTTTGTTGGTTTCTGACTGGCAGCAGAGATGCTGGTGATGGGTGGGATCAGGAGAGTGAGTTATGCAAAGATTGATTTATGAATTTCAATAAGCGGTATTTCAAACTAGTGTTCAGTTCTTCATCAGTGAGAAGCAGAGCTTGTTTAATGGATGAAAGGAAATATATGCATATTAGTTTTTTTTTAAAAAAAAAATCTTTATAAATGATTGAGCAAGATTTTCCTGAATGTTTAGTGAGGATATATAAATAAAACAGATACTTGCTAGCTGAATTTGAACTGGTTTTGAGTCCTGCCCAGGAGAAACATACTGTCCTCCCTGATCTTGCTTAAGCCTTGATTGCAGAGCGGCAGTTACATCAAAGAAATCTCAATATTTTTTACTTAAATTGTAGAGTTATTTAATTGTCAAATACAGCAAAAATTTGTTTCTGTAGCTGTTTCCTGTGATAATAAACCTCAATCCCAATATCTAGACTTGTATGGGAAAAGTTAAAAGGCTAAAGGAAAGACTTCCAGAAATTGAATGAGTAGCTAAGCAGAGTAGGACTGAAGTGCAGTGTTGAGGTGCTTCGTCAGCCTCTCACCTGGGATAATGGCCCATGTCTGGCCTAATAAATGCTTCCATTTGCATGGAATACTTAAGGTTGAATAATGTCCTCTTTAAGTTCTGCACAAAGACATCCTGAGCTTCAGTTTCAACTAGAGATTAGGGTAAAAAGTGACCTTTATGTCTTTTATATGTACCTTTCAGTATGTATGGACCAGTGAGCGTTGGCTTGAGGATGTTTGCAGTGTTCAAATATCAAACTTACTCTATACTGCCGCTGACGGCGGGGGGAGAAAAGCCCGGGGTAAGTGAGGGCTCCTGCCAGTGCTTCTCGCAGCCGCCGCTCTCACGAGCAGCCTGGCTCATCTGTCTGCACATACCCGGCTGCCTCTATATTCCACAGGTGGCTAGTGAGGTGACATCATTATTTTTGTGTTCTGATAATTATTTTTGCAATAAGCAGGAAGTTATACCTCACATTACCGTTTGTTAGTTCAGTTCCTAGATTGCATGCCGAGTATCTGGCAGGGTAGGATTTGGCAGTTGGGCAGCATCAAAGGCGCAGGAGCCGAACTAGGGCTGTCTGCAGGGTTCTGTTTGCCAGGAAAAGCTGCGTGAGGAATCGGTGCCCTGATGTGCTTGTAGAGGGAGCAAGATGCCTTGTTCCTGCAGGGGTCCTGGGCATGAATTAATGATTCAAAATGTGAATGACTAGGGGGATGGTGCTTGGTATGACTTTTTATTGGTGATATTGGTCCCTTGGACATAATTAAGATAAGGATTATAGTGGATTAAAGTTAAGAGTTTTAAAATTAAAGAATTATTCAGCTCCTAAAGTCTAGCCTACTTCTGGGCCAGTAGTATGTACTTAGGGAAGTGTCTGGACAAAGGTGGTTAGTGCTTTTTGTTGTTTTATCTGCCTGTTGCAGTTGCACAGAACACGCTAGTAATGGTGCTTATGTGTTGAAGGAGGGCAGGGCTAATTTCAAGATGCATTCACATACCTGCACTACTAAAAACAAGCAAGCAAACAAATAAAAAAGGGCACACAAAAAACCTGCTGAATGTACTAACTTTCCTTTGTAAATTGTAAATATTTTGGTGTTTTATTACTCAAATTATAGTATTGGCTTTTGGAGGTTTATCCTTATAAGTAAGAAACTATTTCTCATAAAGCTGAGAGAATTTCAGGTGTGCACAAGTGATGGCAGCACTATCCATATCCAAATGTAGTCACAACAGGACAATTTTCTTGTTTATGTTTATCAGGGAGTGGGGCACTCTAGTGATCAAGAAATCTTCCTAAAGGGTTTATTACTGTGGAGGTAAGACTGAGTGGAGTCAACTAAAGCATAGTTTGTGCATGCAGTAGGTATGTCTACCTTCCTGGTTGGTGTTTTTGCTCTTCAGGTTATTTTGTTAGAGGAGTATTCAAGCTTTCAGTTTGCACAGAAAAAACACTAATGCAAATTTTAACTTATCAATTCATTCACATATATCTGTTGTAATATGTAATTAGTTACAGCTTACCCACATGCTTCTGGCAAAATATTTTTAGATTTACGCATTGTTCCACTTCTACATTCTGTCTCATTTAAACATTGTAAAAGGCAGTACCCTGGCAGATTTTTGGTATGGCTGTTTAATTAAAGCTGTGACTTGCACACTGACCAAAATCTACCCCATGTGATAGAGGCCTTGAAGGATGAATGGTATTTGAGGCTTTATGTTGACTCTCTGGGATTAGTTTGATGAAGTCATAAGTACAGGAGTTTATGGCACTGAAAAGTTAGCCTAGCTTCTTCTTCTTAGAGTTGTCTTTTATGTCTTCAAGACATGTCAGCTTTGGAAAGAATCATAATAATTTTGGATAAAGGCATAATTCAAATATCTTGATACTAAAGTGTAGTATTAGTAGTATTAGTAATAATAGCAGAATTATATTCTCATAGACAACATACATATTTTTAATAGTGAAAATGAAAAAATGCTGAACTCCTTACAGAGCAATTATGTCACAAAATATAGGCTTTATTGAACCCTGTTAAACTTGCCAGAAACATTATTTTATTAGAAGCAGTGTGCAATGTTTTGTTGTAGAAGGAATACCTTTGTTCAGAAAGACATTATTCACATCTTTTCAGTCTTTTTATGTGGTCAGCATCTGTGTCATTCCAAAAGACAGCAGCAGTATGTTACCATCCCATTGATCAAGGTTATGATTAAAGTTTCAAAGCAAGAGGAATGATGACTGTGACCTGTTGCTATGCACATTCTTTCCTTGTGTCTTCTCACAGCTTAGCAAAATGAATTCGAACTAAGATTTAGAGGAAAGGGTACTCTGACAAAGCCACAAGCCAGTTAGGGCTTAAATCAATGACTTTTCAGAAATTCTATCCTAAGGCATGTTCTTGAAGATTTCCATTAGGAATATAGGCTTTTGAGTCTAAAATAACCCATGTTTTAAAACTTTTAGTAAACTGACATATGTGTATAAATATCTAATATAGATATTTAAAAACATTGCAGGGTCTCTGTGTATCTAGGGATGGATAATGTTTTAATATACTATGAATTTATATGTGTGTGTGGTTTTTTTTTATTATTTTTCCTCTGAGCATTCAGTGCGTTAACAGTTCAGCCAGTCACTAGCCCATCTCCACTAGATCTATGGAGAGCCTCAGCCACCTGTAATATATTATTTTAAAAAGGTTTCAAGTATTTCTTTCTTTCTCAAATAGAGAATTTGAAATTACGCAGCTCCCAGTTCTGAGCACAGACAGTGTTGGGATCGTGAGTTATATTCAAGGTTTAATACTTCATGACTCATGTGGCTAGAAGTGACAGTTATAGAAACATGCAGGAAACCTCTGGGTCATAGGTCCTTAAGAAGCAGTTGTTCTGGGGGTGAGTAATTCTGTAACTGTGAGCAGCTCTGTAAAACAGCAGAAAGGATGTGAATTGTACTATGCTTAAACTGCCTGTGCAGTAAAATATATTAAATTCGGGACATAGAAATGGTGGTGGAGATTACTAAACCTTTAGGAGCTTTGAAGTTGAGAGTCAATCGAGTATCAGAGATGATCTGTAAAATAATTGTGGACAAAAATGAAAGAGAAAACCCCAAGCTGTAAAACTCAAATGATAAAAGAAAACCTTTCATGTTCTCACAGATGCATGCCAAGAAACAAACAAAACAGAATACATAAACTTTCATAAATTTAACAACATTTTGGTTCATTCTAATGAAAGTGATTATAGAAGCATATAATCACTGCACAGGATGATGATTGAATTTTAAAAAAATGTTATGTGGACCTATATTTAAAAAGGTATAATGTCAAATGAAAATATAATTGTCTTTGTCCAGAATTAATTTTTTATGGGATAGAGAAATTACAGATACCATTTTAAATTCTTTCTGACTGTAGAAATGCCTCTATTTTATCCTTAAAACAGGAAACTTCTATATTTTCTGTAATTATTTTCTATGCTAACAGTGAATTACAAATTACAAGCAGTTATAATAAAAAGAAATTATTTATCTTATTTGGTATCCTAAACATCATTAACACTTGAAGAGGGAGATGAGAAATAGACATGAAACCAAAAAAAAGAAAAGATATTAAATGAGAAAGCTTCTCCCCTTCAGACACCCTAGGAAATTCCCATATCTTAATACCAGTTTCTTTAATATAAATTTTCAGAAGGCTTGATCTTTCTGTATATAAAGGAATTATCTTTTATTAATATACCCATAAAGCTTTGTGTGATGAGCTCTTCATACTGGTGATCTTTCTTAAACTTAAAGTCATTTCTGAAATAGCTTTTCAGTTAAATATACAGTGTATATATCAGATATGATAGTGTACTGTGATATAAAGATTTTAATTGATTTTCACTTTTGATCATCTGGGTTACTTGCTCTTTAGGGCATAATTTTTAACAGAGCTCTATTTCTGTATCCTTCTCTGCTGTGTTACTGTACCTTTAAAAAGCAGAACTCACTCCTGTGTCCTCTGGAGAAAATAAACTTTGCCAGTGATAGCAAGGAAAGTAGGAATTAACCCCTATCCAGTGTTTCACACATTCTGGTTTTCCCTATCCTCTCCTACTCTGCAGTGTTTGGTCTTGTGGAAGACATATCCATATTGAACTCTGTTCAGCAAGGATGCTTGCGAATGCCCTAGGACTGTCACATAAATTGCACTAATGTCTGTCAAGGACCAACCCTAAAGACAAATCCAGAAGCTTAGAAAAGGAAAATTGAAGTTCTTGAAATCAGTATGTTTATACAAGCATATGCTGTTAAAGATAAGTACTAGATAGGGTCAGACCACAATGTAAACTTGTAAAAATCAGATAAATACATGTTTTATGTACAAAGAAATGCTCTTGTAAATCAGTAGTTTCAAAATTGAAAGTGTTATTCTTTTATCTTTATCTTTAAGTATTATGAAATGTAATTTCCTGATAGAACTTGGGGAATTCTTCATTCCTAGATTTTTGTTTGTTTTTGTTTAAATTATTCATTTAATTAGCTTCCCTACTTTTTCAGTAATGCTGATGAGCTGTTTGGAGGATGATATGAACCCCCTCTGGCGGTCAAGAAATACTTCTGGAGTCCTTCCTGCCAATGCAATAGTATGGCATTTTTCAAGGAGAGTTGTTTTAACAAAGGTTGTATAGTTAGCCATGAATTTTACAGCATTTTTTTTTCTATTCCTGTGATAAATACAACACTTGCAAATTCAGTTTTAATAGAGACAAAATTGCTAGTCAAACCATTGTAAACAGAAGGAGATTAGCTTCTGTGCTTTGTTTTCAAACTCATAACCTCACCCACATGCAGAAAAATCCCATTTTAGAGAGGTTAGGGAGGAAATCTCTGCAAGAACTTTCATTTTTTTTATGTCGAACCAATACGAAATACTTTGTCACTAGCGACTGCAACAGTACAATCCCAGAAAATGCCTACATTCCCTGTGCCTTCTCCTCTCAAAAGACTAGTGCTTGCTGCATAAAACTATTAAATCCACAACTGTTCCTGAACTAGTTGTTCATGGATTGGCAAGCTTGCTGTCTCTGCTCCTGCTTTATCTCCCAGTAGCGTGTGGCTCTTGGCATCTTCTCTCCTGTGTTTTTCCCATAAAGTTTCCAGTTGTCGTGCAAGATGCTCCTGGCCTGGTTCACGCTTCTTGTCCTTTGCTGCCACAATCAATTAATACTACTCAGCTCACCCTGCTTTTCCACTGGCTCTTTCCTACTTTCTGAGAACATGCTGCTAACTGTCTGAGTATGCAGCAAGCTCCCCTAATGGGGATCCTGAGCAGAGAACAGGGACATGTTTCATTTCAGGTATTCAGTAGGAAGAATGCTACATAAACAGGAAAATGTTGGAGCAAAGACTGGTGAGTGCATGACCTGGGCAACATTTTCTTGAGCTTTAGTCAAACAGTACAGTGCAAAAAGATATATTGAAACTTTCCTGGTTTTAAAACATAATTCTAAAAAGGGAAGGAACAAAAAAACAACTTGGAATTTTTAATATAAGCAGTTTAAAAGTATGCTAACAGTAAAATGTCTGGTAGCTTGTATAAATGTCAGAAATAAGATAGAACAATTCTGCTAGGAACATTGATCTGTTATTTAACAGGCAAATGAAATGAGTGGCAGTTTTGCCTGGGAAATGCAATATAAGGGGAAAAATAAGAGGAAAGAGAGCTATCCCAGGTAAGGTTCTGTGAAGTGGTATCAGGAGTTCTGTAACTGCTTGCTGCTCACTGTTACCATGTTTAACCACTGCAGCATGTAAATTTCTCTCTCAAATAAACCTGATTTGATGATGAGCTGTAATGAAAACACTTCACAGATACTACAGATACTGAAGAATCACTAAAACAGTAACAACCACATCCTCCCACGCTTCATATCAAAACCTATACAGCTCTGAAATGCAACAAACTGTGTTAGGATTTGTTTTTACTTAGTAGATGCTGAGAGCTACTGTCTTCTCAAAGCGTGTATTTTAAATAGGTAAGAATATAACTGGAAGTTCAACAGGCCTTCTGTTTTACTTAAGTATTTGGGAAAATTATGTTCATCAATGCCTATGATAAACTGGACCAAATAGCTTAAATTGGTCATAAAATAGTTTGATTGTCTGAACATACCTTTCTTGTAAGGACTGTTGGCAAAGCTAAGCATACAGCTCAGTAAGTGCCAGTAGAAACACATAACACCAGAGTAGAACCAGTAACACCAGACCTGATAGAACCACAGGAACCATAGGAAAAGTAACAGATACAGAGGGTTTCTCTTGACTGCTGAGAATATCTTTATCCACCCTAACGTAGTCCAGCCATTCTTAGTCAATAGCTCCCTCTTTAGTCCTGTAGCAGAGATCAGCATTAATTTGTCTTGGCAAATAAAGTTGGCCATTTTATGTGAATAATGGCAAATACATTACTTAGGTTTTACAAAGAAATCCATTTCAGAAAAGCCTAACAAAATAACATTCTGAAAAATGCATGCTTCATGACAAACAGCACTTGTAACTCTTGAAGTCTGCTTCTTCTCTGAGGCTATTTTATTTCATATATCTGTCTTGGATTGAATATTACTTCTTTGATCTACAAACTACAGAGTCATTATGGGAGGTCAGTAAAATAAGTCAAACTGGAGAAAACACAGAAGATGGAAGAAACCAGTATACTGAATAATACAATATGCATTTTACTGAAAATGACCAAACAAGTAGAATACACACTCATGCTATATGTTAATGTAAAGCAGCTGCATACAGAAGCATTGAACACTGTAATAAGAGTGAAGGAATGTTTAGGAGTTATAATTTAACTGTTTCTGTGATGTCTTGATATTTTTGCTTGACTAATATCGGCAGCTTGCTCCCCTAATTTAAGTAAGAAAAATATATTTAATTCTAATGGCCACTTAAATAATGGAAATGATATAATTAGGGTATAAACACAATGTCAGGTTTCTATCACTCTTCTGGTTGTTGTCTCCCATTTATTATTGTGATAACCTAACACTTAAGGGCCTGCAAAGTATGTTGTGTAGATGGAACAGGAGGTAATCGCTATCCCAGGAAACTGTCTTGATTCTGAAGCAGGAGTGAGTGAGAATGGGCTATATGTATCTTGGAAAGTAATGGTGTGCTTTTTATGTCAGATGTTGCAGTAATGGTAAAGCAGATGAGATAAGTGTAGAGATAGTTTAGGAAAAACATGTCATCTTAGTAATATTAATGATTTTCTTAAATCTATTGATATTTGTACCCTTTTCATAATGCTTTGCAATTTCTAATTCTGTGTTCTAGAGAGTCTTTTGTAATTTCATCATACTTAGTTAACATTTCTCTGTCCCTATGAGAAGCTTGGAGATGTTTTAAAATATTCCTTGTGGTTACCAGACTGACCAGCTTTTCCTCACTGAAGACTGCAGCAAGTAAAGTCCTTGTTTTGATTACAGCCACTCCAGGTTGTGCTTTCCATATGAATGGCCAGTAAGGAAAAGGATTTACTCCAACATTGAATCCCGTTGATACTGGGTGACACTGTTTCAGTTTCATGCCTTTTTATTGTAATGTGAAATGACTGCTAATTAAAGATTAGGTTACTGTGATTTAATATTTCTATCTTTATAACACATGGAGGAAAGAACGGAGGTCGACATCTGATGCCTTGAAGTGTGTGTGTGGCAGCTTCAGAGCAATGGATGAGAAAAACAGAAAAGTGACAGCATCAGGATCAAAGACTGCTGCTCCTTCCCCTTCTGTCCGCTCTTGTCAGTAGGACTTTGCATTATTTTAAAGGATGTGTATCTACAGGGCACAGAGCTTCTATAATCTATACCTGTATCTATACCCTAACTGTATTCAGTGATAAGAATTAAAATAACATGAAGAAGTGAAGCTTTGCTAACTCTGAACATAAAACTAGCCCTTCCGTTCTAAATGGGTAGTCCTTTGTTGTTCAAATTGACCTTTAAATATGGTATTGTAGCACTTGACTCTTAATTGAGACACATTAGATATACCTAACAATAACAAACACGCTAATGGGATCTGGGTATAAAAGTGTAACTTCCAGGGTGAATTCTAAATGTTCTAGATGTGCTAAAACCATCCAGACTTAATTTGGGTAACTCATGAACTGGGAGCCTGCCAGTGTTTATCTGCATCACTGTTTTGTGGCAATGCTTTGCATCTGCTGCTGAGCTGCAGGAAAATAAGAGCATTTTTTTTAGAAAGTCCTATGAATGTTTCTTCTTTTTTTTCTGTTTTGAAATGAATTATGAAATTAATTATTTCCTGCCTCTTCATAGGCAAGACTTGACCACATCAACCAGTGGAGTTTTGAGGAGATGTAGGTAATGTGCTCTTTATATTTGAAATTAATCACTCACACATTCCTTGTCAGCCTTCGTCCTCAATATCAGGAAATGATTCAGTGGTGGAGGTAATGAACCTACCATTTTGTTTGGGGAATGATGCATGAGTTGGTGGTAGGGTTTTATTTGTTTGGTTGTTTTTCTATGCGTCAAGAATTCAGTTGGGCAGTGTTGAGGTGAAAATAGTAAAGTATTAAAGAAAGTGACAAAATCACAGGCCTTTGAGACAGACAACTATATGTAGTAATTATGTACAGGTGATGTCACTGTCCAAGTGAGGGCTAGAAAAAATAATCTGCAAGTCCAGAACATGGAGAATCTTCATTCAAAATAGAGTGGACCAATTCATACAAATAATCTCCACAATTAAATTATTCACTAGTTGTCTTAGAAGAATAAATAATTTACTCTATGTAGTATTTGAACTGCTGAACAGCGGCAAAGTAGCATGAAAACATTCTTGTGCATCACTAGTGGTGAAGAAATTATTCATATAAATCCTATATGGCTCATATTTCAGTGTGTCTAATTCAAATCTTTCAAAGCTTTTAAATGGTTATGCTATTTTAATAAGCTTTAACTGCCAATTTCAGGTCAGGAAATGTGCAAATCCTTTGTGGTGAGGCATGGGCAAGCTGCAATACTTACGTTTATGCTTCATTGCCACTTTTTTGTTTTAGCTCCACAGGCACCGAATTACAGAACTTAATGCACAGAAGTCCCTTAGGTCTGATCACTTCATAGATTTCCATTCTTGATGGAAAAGGTGGAAAATGCTCTGAAAAGCTTAGAGCTTTTGACTGTAAATCACTACTAAGGCAAAGCCAAAATAGGTGAATGTTAACTACAAAACTAGTATCAAAAAAGATGAAGATTCTACATTGCTCTGGGCTTTACAGAGTGTCAAACCTGTGCTCAGCTCTAAAACATTTGTAATTCTGTGTAACCTGAATCTTGGAGCTGAAGAGAGGAGCAACTGAGATATCTTAATTTGTGGAATTGCAGTTTGGATCTACCTTCCATTTGCTCTTTCTCATTGGCTATACTGAAGGGCAATCTGTTCCAGGGAGCGTTTCAAAGTGTAGTAGATGACCAGTATCTTGACAATATCAAGAAATGCATTGAATGTTACTCCTTCTTATAGATGAGTTTCATACACTCTCTTAATGAGTCTTTACTTGTCTCCACACCTCATGCTGCCATATAAACAGAACAGAGAAGGGGGTTGTATACGAAACCTCCTACGAACCCAGCTGCTTTAAAGCCCAGTCTGCTCAGGAGGCATGGTCAAACAGATGGTAGGCAGGCATCCTCACTGCTTTCCTGCTAACGGCAGTAAGTGCAAGTAGCCTGTCCCAGAGCAGGTGACAGGCAGCTTCTAGAAATGGCACTCTAAGAAAAGGAATTCAAAATTTTTTACTCCATGTGGAGTGACTGCAGAAAAGCTGGGCATACTGCAGTTTTCAAAGTACAGAAAGCATCAGTTAGAGCAACCTGTTGTGGTCTTTGCTTAGGAAGGAGGCCAGAGTTTCACTGAGACATTTTTGACCTCTGAGCCCGAGGTGAAGAAACTAGGGACAATAGTGCAATAGTCCTTTCAACTTGTTTCTGTTGTGATTTTAAAATTAAAAATGAGTTTCCACATAGCACAGAAATACGAATCATGTATGCAAGTCCATGTAAAATATTGGTAGCGCTTTAAATAGGTGCTTTAGATTGGTATTTAGTTTGTATGGAAAAAAACATTTATTACAAGTTAATGAATCAATTGATTGTTCAAGGAACACTGAATGAGGTTTATTGCCTTATAGAAAGAGAAAGTTAGCAGCTAAATAACTAAGAATATAATTGCCGCTACAGGTGCCCTTACATTTGTACCAGCTCAGAAATACCTTAAAGAGAGGAGAGGTGCTGCAGTGCTAAATGTTGAATGAATATTGGCTGGAATATCTTTAAATACAAGTGCTCAAATGCAGGAAATAGGTATTGAAGTAAAAACAGTGCAAACACAAATGTTTGACTGGAGTTGTCACCTGTGAATCTCCAGAAAAGACAGGTCCTCTTTTGCAGCAGATTTAGATCTGTATCACAGGCCGGTGAGAGGGTCACAGCGTGTCACCTGTGCCACAGGTCCAAAAGCAACAGGCAGAACTTTCTGCACAGCATCTGCCGAGCCAAATTAAAATTTCATTCTAATCTTAGACACTCCCTTCTCATCCCCCTCCCAAAGGACTATAAAAGTCTCCTAAGTTGGACAACATTTAAGCAAGCGTCTGTTAGCTGCTTTAGAATCTGCATGATAATTTTAGAAAGTGGAATGATTTGATCTACCTTATTGGACTAGGAAATCATGTCCACAGTCTGATTTATGTCTAAAATGAGGTAGCAAGGCAAACTGCTTGAATTTACAAATCCAAACTTGGATCCTAAAAATAATCGTTTAACAGATATAGCATGGCTAGTGTTTCCAAATTATGGACTTAATTTTATTTTGGAACAACTCATCTACCTCAGACTTTCTGTGGACTGGAAATGCTTCTTTCTTCACCCTACTCTAAAGCTCTACCTTGCCACTTGAAATCCCAAGCTCTGCAATGGCATAATGCATAGTTTGTTCTGTTTCTTATGTTGCAGAGCTAATTCCTGCATTCTGCTTGCAATAGTATTTCTTTTTAATGTTTCATGGCAAGGTGCATCTTAAGTTATGTCAAATATTGTGCTGCAATTGATTTGTTCCAGTAAGTGTTATGGGTAAGCAAGCATGTGCAGATCCTACAGAAAGATAAGAAGTTTATGTGCTTAAGGGGAATAATAGAAACTTGCCAGCATAATAATCAAGGCATTTCATGAATATTGCCCTTTTTAAAAATAAAATCTGCAAAATAAACAGAACAAAAAATGTTTTTAGGAAACCATCTGTTTTTCTAGGAGCTCAGATAAAATTTTAAACATTTTTCCACAGCTCAGTACTACAATCATCTGGTCTCTCATTGCCATCTTACATCTGGTACTGGGAGAATGCTAACAGAAATAGTGATCCTATTCAGCAATAAAACTGGGAGCTGCCGAGAACTATCCAGAATCCTCTGTCTTCAGACACCAGCATTATTCTTCTTTAATTCCCTAGCAAATATTAAGTGCCACAACAGAAAAATAAAATAAAATAAAATAAAATAAAATAAAATAAAATAAAATAAAATAAAAAAATGGCCCTCTGCTAGATTATAAGACCTTTTTTACAGAAATAATATTTTTTCATAACAATGAGCTATGACCAGTATTTCTTCAGATGTCAAGAGAAATACCTGTCAAAAATGCCCAGCAAACTCTATATCTCAAGTTGGAAGAAGCTGGGTTCAAATTCAAGGAATCAGAGCACCAATTCTTTTTTTATTTTTTAAGTAGAAACATCTTGGATTTTGTATCTAAAATAAAATGCTTCCAGCACTTTTTTTTTCAGCATCTTTTATTTTTATATTTCTCCCAAAGTTAACCAAATTTTCCAATGAAAACAGATTTTTTCACTGAGCAGTCTTTTCTAAGACAGGAACATCAGGCAAATGTCACTACAAATATTTATCTAAAAATAAAAGTAGTGACCCTGTGGTTGAAGCTGACCTCAGAGCCTTAAGCAGTGTATCAACTTTGAAGAAAACAGCCAAGATGTGAATAGGGGCATGTGTGGTAACAAGTCCCTCACTATGTTTTTCAAATTAGAGAGTGTCTGTCTTCCAAAGATATGTTCTAACTGGAAAGTATTCAAGGTTTCTCCCTCTTCTCCATTCTTCCATCCCAGTTTTCTCTGTTGGAAATGGCTGTGATATCCGTTGTGTCACTCTTTAAACTGCCTTATTCTGAATGATACATGTGATAATTCTGGGAAAAGCAGGCAGATAATGGGGGGGGGGGGGGGGGGAAAGGGATTTTTTGGGGCCTGTAATTCCCCAAAGCGTTTTAGCCGGGCTCTAAAGGGGGGGGGGGGAGGAGGAATAGGTATTTCTGGTGCCTGTAATTCCCCAAAGTGTTGTTTTTTTAACTAGCATGTCCAGGAATGGCTGAATATTGCATTTCCATGTGAGGAATCCCTGCAGAAGTAAAAGACATAGAATAAGATACCGGCCAGACCTTGGCATGAGTAGGGTTTCCCCAGAGTTCATATATTTTCTCTTTCTCTTTACTTTAATTTTGCATGATTGATGCTCAGTGGTTGTCATTTTGAGGTATCTGTGTGATAATGCCATTGGACTTGTTGGTAAATACTGCTTTCATATCAGCAGCTACATATGTTAAAACACCAATCCAATTTTGCACTGCAGCTGCAGAGTATGCACTTCACAATAAACTTGTAAACTTTCCCTTTATGTTTTTAAGCAACAGTGAATTCTAAGCTTTGCAGTTCCAGGCTATAACTAGCTTAGGTATGTTTCGCCTGCTTGGCATAGTCAACAAATTTTAGTCCACTAACAGATGGTCTTAATTCCAGGTGCTTTAATGACCCTTCTTTGTACTGAGCCTGATGGGTTCATATTCTCTGTTCATTTCTTTGGAGAAGCTCGAGTGTTTGTGAATCAGCTGAAAGAGATGTCTGTGTGTGTCGCTGTAGCTTCCAGAATAATTTAGAAGCAAATGAGTCACATCTCAACTGCTGTGTCAATCAAATCCTTATTATGACCTAACCTGGTGTCAGAATGAAATATCATTAGTCCTCTGTGCAGAAGAGTCTTTTCTGCTTTCTGCTTTAAGTACATTTTGAATTTTTTGCATTATCCATTTGTGCTTATTTTCCTGGCAGCTATCTCTACAGGAGGTGCCAAGCAATCTGTTTGTAGAGCACAACAAATAGAGGGCGGAAAAGAAAGGAGGAATGGATTCTTGGCTTCTAGCATAGATGAGACTTTGTCAAGGTAAAGTGTAAAAAAAGATCATAGGATGGATTTGATGGCAAGATAGGATGGTGCTGTTGTTGCTGATCCTGTATTGGAGTGTTCTCCGATGGAACATATGCCCAAACGTTCCAGGTTACTGCGCCACGCTGCGTTTCTCTCGGGACTGCAGCAGCATCTCGAGACTGTGTCTGTGTGCACGTTCTGTATGTAAGAAAAGCTCTTTCTAGGGATCCTAATTCCTAGGTACA
>NW_010587519.1:519067-557640 GCF_000705375.1 Tinamus guttatus | reverse complement strand
TTGTAACTTCCCCTTAGAAATGTGATACATGCTGCAGATTATCCTTAAATCCTGTACATTTTCCTTCTAACTCCAGACCTAGAAGACCAAATTACTTTGAGGAGCAACTCCTAGAATCATTTTTGAACTTAGAGAGCTTTCCTTTCACTTGCAATAGCATATTTCTAGCTTCCATGGTTTTAGAAGAAACCATAGAGAATTGCCTGAGACATGAAATATTTTTAAATTATGTTCCAAAATTTGTTAAATATTGTAAGTGTTCCATGCTTTCAGCAGCTCCATCTTCAGTTGCCTAAACTAAATAAAGTGCAACTAAAGTGCAACTAAAAGGCTTTCTGACTAGCCTGACTATAGCCAGACTAATATACAGGATGTACACTGTGTCCTAGGTCAAGTTCTCCAAGTTCTTCAGGCTTTACAGAGGGCTTTGATACAAGTATCTGCACATATTTTTGTGATGCTTTGTGATCTGCAAGGAATTCTAAGAAAGATAATACTCTTAATAACTATTCAGGCCATTTGCAATAATGCTTTTTACAGCAGGATTACGTTGTGCTAAATTTGGGACAAAGTGGCTTGTAGAAATGAGTTTAATAGCCTGGATAAAGTGTCTACTAGTTAATAAAGATCTAGAAAATTGTTGAACGTGAATGCCGACATTTTTGATTACCTTTTTTGTTTTTTTTGCTGCATGTTTTTGTCAGGGGAATATAATAATTGCGAACTACTAGCAATAATGAGGTTTTGAATATTCATAGGCAATTATGCATTTTAGCAGTACCCATTGGAAAGTGTTACCCATTTATTTTAGAAATAATAGTTCCACAATCCTGGATAAAAATACAGGACAGAAATCAGAACAGCATAGTGCTAATGAACTTTCATTTATCAAGAGAGAAAGACAAGTGTTACAGCATTGATAAAGCATTGATATTTATACTCCTACTCCTATCTCACTGACAATGACCTCTCATGTGGAGTAAAAGTACTGTAGCTTAGGCTTAAATATTAGGGAGAAATTTGAAAAACTCTTCTATGATTAGTGGATATCTGTTTGAAATTAAAGTGGAAAAGTTTGTTTACGAGAGGAAGAAACACAGGGATGGGTAAACCAGTGGCAAGAAGAAATAGGGTATTTCTAAATTTTAACCAAATAACTGGGGGGATGTACTAAACAATTGTTGAAGCATCATTGAAGCTTTTTTGTTTGTTTGTTTGTTTGTTTGTTTTGTATCTGGAAATAGGCAAGGTAGAACTGTCTTTCCTGTCATAACTACCAACGGCACTTTAGGTGTTTCAGGTGCTTAGATGGATGTTTATCTTAACATTTTAATCATTAAATCTTTCCCCAAATAAATCGACTTTTAAAATGGGTGGCTGAGGTCCAAAGAGATTCAATGGTCCAGGGAGGTTAATATTTTGACAGAAAAGGAATTTAAGCCTGTTCTCAAAAGAACCATATTTTTATGTCTTTCCCATTTCTCAGTCCATTTGACTGATGGGCCAAGTCTGTTTCTTTTCCAGTTGACTACTTTGTAATCCTGCATTGTAAGTCAAGAATAAAAAGAACAATATCTGAAAAAATCTGACTGAAGATTGAAGGAAGAAAAATGTGCAACATATGCAAATGTATTTACAAATAATTAACTCAAGTTCTTCACATACTGCTTTAGTAGTTCGGCAGGTTACAGCTTCTACTGGAGATGTCAGAACAGAGATGGAAATGTATTAGCATACTGAAATCTGTACTCTGTCTTCAGCTTCTCTTCTTATGAATGAAATATAAAGTGAAATTATTACAAAATAAAAACAAACAAACAACCAAACAAACAAAAAACAAGCCAAATCCAAGTACCAGTGAGCTGTCTTAATTTTGTTCTCTATAACAATTTCTGTCTTGTATCAGTAATAAGTCTAAAAGTTTTAGCAGTTTGTTTCCCCACATCTTGGAAGTAATTTTCTAGCTTACCTTTTTAGCCCAGTGCAAATCTGAAATGGTCTGTAAAGTCACTTTTTACATTTTACTTTAAACTTTATCCTTGATGCCTTGGCAAGGTGGCTCTCAAGAAACTCTAGTTTTGTCAGCAAAACTCAGAGCTCTCTTAGGAAAGAAGCTCACAGCAGATACTTAGAAACTCACCAAAGACTAATTTCTTTAATATATTACAACACTTTTTTTTATATGTCACAACATTACATTGTTCTTTGATGTCCCAGCATGTAGCAAATGATTATAGTTTCATTGTGGCTGTTTGCAAGATTATGAGTGATAAGGTAAGGCCTACACTTTCTGCCTTTTTTTTTTTTTTCTGTTTCTGCTTCATAGTCTTTATAAATAATTCATTGAGCAAAATTACTGCCCCAGAAAAATGCAGTCTGTTTCATCAGGCCTTTCACACTTTATTGATCAACACACATAATTTTTTAATGTGCAACATCACTGGAGTTTTGAATACTTGTGGGTTTCTTTCTTTCACAAAATGCTCCAGAAAAGACTTCAAGAAAACCAGGACATTTTCATACACATATTATTTTAGGCCAAAGAGGAAGAAAAATTTCCCCAGCAGTATAAAGTATGCTATTTAGGGTCCATGTTAAGTTTCCACATCACCAGATATGGAAGAATATTTGAAAAATCAGCTGAAATGGAAAGGGAATGATATAGAAGTGAAATGGGAAGAGAATTTTAGAGACTTTGCATAGTTGCTTACTGCGGTCAGTAGCGTGATGTCAGCTGTGCCCAACGCATGTGTAAAAATACTGTTGTCTGTGATGAAAAAAAGAAGGAAAGTGTGGAAAGGCTTTGTGTTTTTTGTTTGTCTGCTTTTGTTTTTATCCTCTTAGAACATGTTCGTCTGCGAAAAATCTCACAAGCCATCAGCTTTTCTCTAGCTGCTCTCAAACTTGCCTGTGAGGTTGTGCTGTGTTTTTTCTCAACTTTTTTATAATTTGCTTGAGGTCTTGTCTACCTAAAGAGGAAAGCTTGTGGACTGATTTGATATATTCTACCATATCCTGGATGCAAGGGAAATAAGATTGATTGCTCCTGTAATACTTATAAACAAGCATCTGCTTTGTTTGAAAACTTTTTTTAAAGCCTTCTTACAGAAGTCCTTAGTTGTCTCTTTAATTCTGTTGATCTTCAGAATATATTCATTTTTCTTACTTGCCAGGTAGAGCTATATTTTTATTACTCCACTGGATCAAATTCTTCAGCTTTTTATTTGTATTATTATTCCTTGCTCCCCAAATCAGCCCGCTGTTAATCAATGAATCTCCTTATGTGGGATAAAACAGTGTTTACTGTTATTAAAGGGAGAAGAGTAGCCCCTTTGGCCTCCCCGTGGTTGATCATTGTATAAGTACTGAAAGGAATAAATGAAAGGAATAAAGTAACATACTTTTAGATTGTTGCATTGCATGACAAATGGTAGAAAATTATTGCCTTGATATTATTCTTACCTATAGAGCATTCTTTTTGATACGGTAGTTAGGAAACCTATGTGAAAGGAGATTTCACACACTACAGGATGGTAGTTAAAAGATTAGGAGTAAACCTGGTCAGAAGTGTTTCAACAGCATGAAAGAAATGGAATTTTTGAAAGGGAGCATTAAAACCAGATATGCTGGAAGTGTAGAATAAGCGTTTCTGGCATTTTCAAAGTTGGAACCATTCCACTTCTATTCTAGAACTATTTTTTCTTTAAGGTATAAACCTAGATTAATATCTTACATATTAAGTAAAATTTCTTGAAATAACTGAAGTGACCCAATAATATTTTTCTCTGTTGCAGAATGTTTTAGAATTTCAGCTTTAGAGCAAATATGGTAGAGAAATTTGTAACGTACCAGAATATTTCACTGATTAGTGGAAGCTTTTCTCTCCAAATGTGAGCATGTACTTTAAACACTCTGACTGAGTCATAAATTACATTTTGTTCTGTGAACACTGAGAGTAAGGATTATGGCTTTTTCTTTTTTTTAAAGGTAAATACGGAGATCAACAAGGAAGTTGTCTTTTCCTGCAGTGGTTCAAAATAATAATGTGTAAAGCATAAATCAGTTATTGTAATAATGTCTTTGTAGCTCTCTGTTGGTCTGTATATTATGGAATCACTGCTGTAAATTGACACATCAGCATGTAGTAAATGGGGAAAGGAAGCGATAATAGTAGCATTAATGTAATGATTTTAGAATTTGCTTTCAATAAAACTAAATGGGAAGGATTTCCTCCTGTTAATACTTTCCTTCTTGAAGTGAGAAGGGAAGATATTGAAAATAAAAACTACAGTCCTGATGGCCAGCAATGAGCTGTTGTTAATTGTGCCATAACTGTAACTCATAACATTTTATCTGACTAGAAACTTCCTGCAAACAGGGTACTGAAACAGCTGGATATCATTATAATTAGCTGATGATGACCTTGGGCAAGGCCCGTGATGACATGTATTGCCCAGGTACCTTTGGTGTGGGCTGCTGACAAGGGTGTTCCTCCCCTTGGTGCCCATTTCATGTGGGCACTGAGACTATGCAGTGGAATCCAGTGTGCACCTGGGCTGTGGCTGGTGATGTGTGCCCATTCTCCGAGTTACAGAGCTTCACTTGGAGCCAATGTGTTTTCTAAGTAATTTTTTTTTCTGTGTTGACATACTGTATCCCTTCTACTGTGAACCAAAAGGCAGTACTGTCTCTTCCTGAAGCCTTGATGGTCAGAGAGCTCTCTGCTCTGCATTGATTAACAGCAGGCTGATTTGTGAAGTTAGCGAGCTTCATTTAATCAGCTAGCAGGACAAGACACTGGTAAACACCTTCACATTATGCTGGGGTATCAGCACTTTTAGTAGTAGAATTTATGTAATACTGCTTGGTATTGTATTCTATACTAAGTTGGCTTAAAATTACAAACAATTTCAAAGTGTTGTGGTAGCTTTAATCACTTGCAATAGCAAGGGGTGCTGCAGAACTTTAGCAAAAAGTCTTTGAAGATCAGTAATTTGTTACAATGCACCACTTGTTTGTTTTTATTTAACTTTGATCAGGCTCTAAAGCTATAATAAAACTAAAAATGAATAAACTATGTTAAAATGACATGAAGATTTTTGGCATGGTGAAGCTCTGTTTTAAAACATTTGAAAGCTCTGCCAGCTTGCACTGAATGGGAGGGATATGCAGAATGCCCCTATAATGGCATGTGACACAATTTTGGTTGGCTGTGTAACTAACAGGCAGTTACAGCAGTGGTTTTTGCCTTCAGGATTTTGCTTGTGGTCTTGTAAGGAGGAGGCTTTAATTATGAAATGGGTCACTTGTGGTTTTCTGGCTATCCATAAAAATAAAAATAAGCAGTTGATATAAATGGATAAAGTACTATTGAAGTCAGTTTTTACCCCTGCTGTATTCTGTATTGATCTGCTAACCACTTGTCCTAGGGTAATTGAGAGAGACTTGTAAGAATTTTTTCTATTCTAAGTGAATTCAGAAGTTATTTCTAGTGATTTTTTTTTCTGAGCTTTTTGCATCAGCATGATTTGACAATAAGAATTCTTACTGCGTAGATTATGTATATGCTAAAATTCACTTTCAAATGATCGTAATTCTCATGGAAAATAAACTGTGTCAGAAAATGTTCTCTGTTTAACAGATGTATAACTAGATATCATTTTGAAATATATGAAACATTGCAATTTGAAAGCAAATGAGAAAAGGTATAGTGATCACATTTGTTCAGATCGCATGTTTAATGAATGAGGAGTATTCTGAAATCTACTGCCAGTTGCAAAAAGAAATGGGAAAGAATGAGGAAGCATCCTTGACGCTACACAATTACATTTTAATAACTAGATAGATCTTAAAAATATAAAGACAGGTTTAAAACTTGTCATGAGCTCATCTACATAATCAGCAAAAGCATTTTACTTCTGACAGATAATGGAATAGCAGTATTATATTATAGCTGCTACAGAGTTGCTCTTTCAGAACAAAAATGCATAAAGGTGTTTTTTGTTTTTCTTGGCCTTAATATTAATTTTAATATAATCCAAACCTGCCCAAGACCTCATAGAAAGTTTACGATTTTGTCATCTGTTGGCTCAGCTGGCATAGCCTTTTTTCTGAACTTCTTTTTTCTTAATTCTTCTTTTGGGATTACTTACTCTCATCTTCCTGTACACCAGGCCTGACCCAAAATCTAATTCTTAAATTTTTAAATTGCCTTGCAAATTCTCATTCTATATATCATTGATTTCATTTCTGATGAAATAGAACCCTTTATAGAACCCTTTCCCCTCTGCATCTCTGATTTCATTTTTCTCTTGCTGCCCTTCTTGGTCTTGATGTTCTTCAGAGCATGTCAGATTCTCTAGTTTTCCTTGTTAACTCCTTATATGTTGAGATGGGAGAACATCCTTCCTTTAAATGAGAAATCTGGGTTGTTATGGAGCCTGCATCAAAGTTTCCGTTAGTACAATACAAAGGCAGAAATGTGTCACTTCCAAATAATACCAGAAAGGTGTGTTTTTTTTTTTCCCACAAAAGCAAATGTGATTTTGAAATGACCATAATTGATAATTCATAGTTGAAAAAATAATGTAAAATAATGTAAAAATACTTTTAGTTCTGCAGGTTATATATTGACTCAGTATATCTAGATTTATAGACTGTGACATTCGTACATTCTGCTGGTAGTGTGGAAAGCTTGTTTTTCATAAATGATAGCATCAAGTTTGTAGTTAGTTAGCTGTGCAAGAAAGTGTTTCTTACTCTTAATGTAGTAAGAAAGAGAAATCAGTTCTATTTAAGAAAACCATTTTGTCCAACACACAGAAAACAAAATGTTTTCAAATTAAGTACATGAAGATAAATCTCTCTCTATTTTATAGCATGTCAGATCCTGAAACTGAAATCATAGTCTAACGTCGTCCTCGTGTGTGTTTAGTCTGCTTTAAAAAAAAATCAGATTTGGTAGTTGAATTACAGCATGTACATGTTTTTAATCAAGACAGCAGTTTCCCTGCTTGAAATTCCAGTGGTTCTGTTAGCCAGACTTTATTTAGAAAAGATGCAGTTTATGTACCTTTTACTTACTGGTTCATGACTATGAGAACAGGAAGGAGATTGTTATTATCTAGGATACATTATCTGCAAAATCGTCTCTCTCTTGATTAATGATTAAATGCATAGATTAATTGTTTCATTTTTGTCCTTGAAAACTGCTCAAGCAAGGTTGCTAGCTGAAAAGAGTAAAGTGATATTTCTTTCTGCTAGACATGTTACTTTAAAAGCTTAGGACCTGATCCTCTTTCATAGTTACTAACACAATATTTCTTTTGATTTTTATTACCCATTTATGCCTCTTCCTTGAATAAATGAATCCAGTTCACTAGTCTCAAGGAACAGGCATAAATAGGTAATACTTCCAGCAACATCTACCTAAAAATGTGTCATTGTCATTATGGTGACCCACCTTTTATCTGGTCACCTCACCCATCAAATTCAGTGATCAGAACTGTGAGAGTAATCTTCAAAAAAATTTATAATTTATTGAAGAATAAAATCCCTGAAGCTTCAAGAATATTAGAAACTGGTACTTCAACAGTCTGAGATGAGTAAAGATCATGTTGCTATTGCTATCCATAAATTAGTGTAAGCAACAGACCCTTCTTTTGCAAGGCTCAGTTAATCAGTTTGTGAGTTTGGGATTTTTTTTAACCTTTGTTTTCTCACTATATTAAACTTTTTTTTTCAGTGTGGGTATAAATATTTCTTTCAATCAGAGGAGATTTAAGTTGAATGTACAGATGAGTTATGATCTTCAGTTGGAAAAAAAGTACCCAGTAGAGAAAACTTGTGAGAGGAAAATCCACATAATGAATTCATACAAACTTTGTGTTGCAAAATTAGAGTGGAAGGTGGCAAATAGTAAAGTTAAGCTATTTTTCAAAATGAGAAGCTAGAGTGACTCTGGGTGACCACAGCGTGATCCACTCATCTCTAACATCTACATGGAGCAGGGAGGTCTGCGAGCTTCTCCCGCCCTGCTGAGGAGAACTGCAGGGGTGGCTTGGCCTAGCCCTGTTCTTGGGAAAGAACCGTGATGGTTTTGTTGAAGTAACGTTAACAGGAGTGGATCAGAAGTTCTTAAGGACTAGCACATGCCTGATTTTTCACGTTCCTGTAACCTGAAACTCATGCCGGGTAAGAGAAATTCAGGGTTTAAGTAGAACCACTTTCCAGTTTTGACTGTAAACTTCTAGCTCTTTACTTACTCTGTCCTCTTTATATCTCTGAAATTTCAAGTTAAGAGCTTGGAAAAATGTATTGAATACATGTATCAGACAGAAATAAATACCCAAGTCAATGGTTTAATAAGCATAGTAAGTCTAAGGAGAGAACAGTTCCTGACAACAGTTAGTAACATAATCGAAACACAAACAAGTATCTTCTTTTCCTGACTTTGGATGTACTATTTACAGAGATGTCATTTCTAATAATTGCTGGTAGAACATTATTTGTGTGTTGCTTTCAGTGAGATAAGTGCCCTGTATATCAGGCATGACTAAATATTATATGTGATACTGTGGGTTTCATACGTATCTGATAGGAAAAGCCCAGCTAGACTAACACAGTATTTACAGGCACTTTGGTGTGAATACGGTTTAGTTTTAGATCCAGCTACAATTCCTAACTGTTGCTATACTCTAATTTATAGCATTTGTAAGTGTCAGTTCCTTCCTAACAAACAGTAATAAATCTCTCAGAAGATTAATGGACATAATTCATGCATTAGTAGACTGAAAATGCAAAACAAATCTGGCACCTGGGTATTATTATTATAGAAAGGAGGAGTTGTAAACGTTTTTGTCCAACTTGCAGACTTAAACAATAATTTGTAGCTCTTTCAAAAAACATTTTAAAATTTCTTAAAATTTCTGCTTGTGAAAGATGTAGACTGTAATTCTTTTCTCTTAATTGTAAATGAGGAGCATATGTGTGTTTGGAAGTGGGGACAGCTGAGCCTGTGACTTCATTTTGTCACGTGGAGGTTCCTAGTGCTGTGGAGTCTTGGTGCACTCTGGGGAGGCAGGACATGATGCTGCTCTTCCAGTCCTGCCAGGGCTGCTTGGCTCCCAATCCAGCACTGCTGGAGTGGGCTGCTGGCCAGGCAGAGGTGAGACAAGGCCTTGTGTGGCCTCCCTGCTTCGTGTCTGAAGGAGGTAATTCTTGGTGTTGCTCATTTGCTGTTTTCTGAACACCATTTTGTTTTTTTTCTGATATTTTCCCTTTCAGGATTTTTTCAGCTTTTCATGTCAGGGGTTTTCCTTCAGAATCCTTGACTTGCTAACTATTCCCATCACAATGATCGTACCTCTGTTTGCAGTCTTATTTTTCCTGTCCTCATGACCAGGGTACTTTCCCATAGCTGTTTCTCAAAAGTCTATATATAATTTACTCAGAAAATTGAGCCAAGGTTATGCAACAGTGCTGTATGAAAAAACAGGTTTCTGATCATTGACAACCGAACCCTTGTAGAGGTGGAGTGTCAAAAGGATTTGTTCTTCATTATATCATTTGTGTAGAAATCATTTTGTATTATGACAACTTATTTTCTTTTGATTTTTTTTTTATAAATGAACGGTCAAAAATACTTAGAAATCTCACCTAAGGTTTAGTGGGTTGAGCAATACCTTTATACTAGAATTATTACTCAGTAATAAACAGACAAGCAAGAAAGAAATCGGTAGCTAACCCAAAAGCACATAGTCCTTGTGCTAAGGAAATATCCTTTTCTCTCTTATAATACTAATAGATCTGTGGAGTGTCTTTTAACAGTTTTGTGCTACATGTTGATTACATTATAAACTTTTTCTAAAAGAAAAATGCACTGTAGATCTATAATCGGAAGGGAAAGGAAGGTGGCTGAGCTGTGCTTGTGCAGAAGAAACCTTCCTGTTCACTTCTATGTAACTGTTTGAACCAACTGATTTGTTCTGCGTGAACAAATGATTTGAGAGGTACTAGAGCACTGGAACAGCTTGCTGACTGACAGTGTGTTACATTTGGGTTGGCATAAAGAGCATTAAATGAAAAGGAAGCAGATTAATCAGTATAATATGGATGTATTCTGAGACACTGAAATATACACCTTTTCACTATCTTTTCAGATGTCTGCAAGGTTTTGTCTTAATGCCAAGAAATGGAAGTTTAGGAAGTGAAAAGGGAAATACCATGCTGGTACCTTGTGTTATAGGCAGGGGCATGTAGCCTTCTTGAATTGAGAAGGCACTTAGCAAGAAGTCCTGCTGGTGTAGAAGTAAGTTTTCTTGTGCCCCCATATGTTGATCTTCCTGTTGAAGAGCATTATGACAGTTAGCCCAAGTTACCATGTAGCCTTTTGTCTTGCAAAGGAAGTTAAATTACTTCCATTTAACTCTCACAGCTCTTTTATTTTTATTTGGGATTCTTTAAAATATGCTCCTTAAGAGTAAGTATATTGTAAAGATATGTAATTCTCTCTTATAATAGAAAAGTAATAGAAAGGAAATAATTGTTTTATTAAGTTTTTTTTTGTGTTATACCTAATGATTCATTGCTTAATACATTTATATGTTAATTTAGGGTTAATACTGGTAGGAATCAAGTGTTTTTGCCTTGTCAAAATCTGTTTTAAATAACCTTGAGTTTGTCACTTTTCCTTTTTATCATGTGCTTCCTCTGTTGTTTTTCCTTTGCGTCTCCCAAATTAATGTTTTCTATTAATTCTATTAAATACATACCAGAGCCAAAAAAAAAAAATTGATCTCACAAATAAAATATAACAGCTTAGTATTGCATGTATTATTATAATCTTATTATTCTTCTTGTGTTTTACACAGGATTTATTTTCATTCGTGAAGATTCATGTGGTGGCTGAGATGGAAAGGCTAATAGAAGTGATAGTGATCTTATCTGTGAAAGAATTTTCAGATAAAGAAATGATGAAGTAATCCAGTAATGACAGAATGATCATCAGCCTCCCATCTGTATCTGTAGCTGCATCAAGCAGTTTTATTACGCATTCAAATGAATAATTTGGGGTAAGTAATGCATATTTTGAGTCATTTTGAGCATTTTTTTCCAGTAATTCTGACCTTTTCTGTAAACACACCATGACTTGAAAGTTGTAATTGATAATTTTTAGGGTTGTTCATTTTCATAATTGTCATAGAGGCACAAACCCAATTTTCTAGATGCTATAGTCATAGCGAAAATAACCAGCATTCTAAATACAGCACAGACTGAAAAAATGTGTATGTATCAATACAGCAGTTAGACTAGCCAAATTAATGGTTAGATCCTTGGTTCTGCTGTATTGAATGATGATAAATTTTCTTATTTTAAGTGACATATTGAATACCCTGCAGCACCTGAGTACATGAAGAGGTCTTAACTGCTTTGTAGGGTTCTGGGAAAAGACACTCAGAACCTGTTAAAATATGCAGCAGTTCAATAGTAGTTCAGTTCTACTTTTTAAGAAAAGCTGAAAATGTTACGTACTTGTTCAAAAAACAATCAGGAGATCAGTGTACATACGTGATTAAACAGGTGTATCCTTTCATAGCTTCCCCACCTCCTCCCCCTATGCACTTGCATCACTTTTGGTATATGGAACATTAAAAGAGACAGCCACAGTACAAAAGCATATCTCTTACTTATAGCTCCATGAACCACAGAGTTTCTCAGTCAGGGTTTGACGTTTATACGCCTGCAGTATATAGATATACAGCAAAAGTTTTCAAACTCAATAGCAGGCACTATACTGTAGATCTTCTACGGACTCTCTCAGCTGGTTTATGAACACCTGCAATGGATCATTTCAGCCTCTGCTACTTCTGTGATACATTAATAATTTGCTGTAATTAGTGGTGTTTGTATATACAGAAACATAAAAACTGTATAATCTGTTACATATCTTACATACATATATGTTAAAGCTGTAGAGGGTATTCAGGTAAGTACCTCAGATGGCAGTAGTCTAAAAGAACAAATCTAACACTGGGAAGGAAACATTAAATTGAGATCAGGAACGCTGAGAAATGCAACACTGCTCTTTATCTTTGCTAAAAGTGCAGTGCAGTCAGTGGCTACACAAGCTTCCTTATTCTACCTAGACTCTGTTTCTGAAGCCTTTACTGCTACAATCCTTTTATGTAAAGGTAGTTCTCTTATAATTATCTGTTCTAGATCGGTGCAAGGAGATAGGTACCTCCAAAGCTATTCGTCCTGGCTGGTTTAGACCTGCATGTAGGAGGGGATAGGTAATATTCTGCAGTTACTTGGTCTTACAGATATGCATTAGTACCAGCTATGGAGGCAACCAAAGGGATTAGTTTAACTCCTGGGTTGCTGAAATGAACATGAATTCCACCAAGGGTGCACAGAGAAAATTTTGCATTTGAGGCCTTTGTACATGATTCTATGTAAGGAATGTACAGCATATGGCACAAAGGAAAATTGTCTGCTTACCACGACAGCAAAATATGGGCATAGGAGTAGGATAATATTTCTAGAATGAACGATACAGGAAAATATACTGCATTTCAGAGGTAATGGACCTCATGATAAGATAAGTACTTTTCATTTAAAAAGTAATGTGTCTTTTCTGTTGTTATAATATAACTGTATTGCAGCATGTCCTTATTTCGGTAATTAAAAATATTTTGGACCCTACTAACTGTCTTTTGGATCTTTCCTATGGGAAAACTCAGATAACTAGACATTGCTTTAGCCTTTTATATTTTCCAAATACTCAGTTACCACTGTAAGATGTAATTTATCAAATGCACAGTGAGAGGTTATCAAACTCTTGTTTTAATAACAGGAAGACGAACATTACCCTCAAGAGATAAATATTCCATTAAACTTTACAAAGACTGTAAGCAATTTCACCCTATTTATCTTTCCCTTTTTTCTTTTTTAATCCTCCAGTTCATAGTGTTTAGAAAGAAGCACAAGGCAAACATCCAAAATAGGAGCTGATTTTCTAGTGAAATGGATGAATTTCCTCTTCCATAGCTAACATTTGACTTCACCTTAGAAAATTATTTTCAAAATTGCCTGTGTTTCAGAAAGAAGTATCTTTTCATCAGGCCCATATATTTAGGATGAAGACAAGGTCAGAGGAAATTCTTCTTAGAACACTGAACATGAGCTTGGTGAAAAGTAAAATCATTTGAATTTTTAACTTGTTGTTTGATTCGTTGCACTTGCCTGTGAATGCTTTAGGAATTGGAAGCCCTTGGTTTTCATAGGGAAGTTCTTCAATGTCAAATGAACAGTCATTTGATTGTCCTTAGGAAAATCTAGAGGCAGGTGGAAGTTCTAACTCAGACATCTCTTAAAAGCAAGTTTTCTTTCAAGACTATTAGGAGCCTAGTGGTTTTACAGCAGGCTTATGTGACATCTCCTTACTTCAGAATTACTTACTTACTTCAGTCTCTTTGTCATGCTACTTACACTTCTGCTTTGCAATATGAAGCATTTCTGAGCCATTTGGAGATAAATGTGTGTGTATTTTTACACACGCATACATGCGTGCATATATTATGCTGTCTTATAATGGAACATGTAGTCTCCCAACATATGCAAACTCTGTGTTATGCTGGTCAGTGTCTTATCAAAGACAAAATTCACATTCGTGTCACTAGATAGCTCTGCTCATATGCAGAATTTCTGGTTGTTGCTCTATTTTCAGCTTTGACTATGATTCTTCCTGAACATCATAAAGTGATCTAATTTATTTCATGCACACACACAAACATGTGTATATGCGCATATGTGCATAAGTGTGTGCATGTATTTAAATAAAGGTGTAAAAAATAGTTCTAGTTAGCATTACAGTAAGTTACTGGAATGAGAATTATGAAAACGGAATTACAAGCTGCCTTAGAGATTAAGGTACCGAATGAGACAAGGCTCCTTTTCACTTCACATAATAAGCATTCTTGTTTTCTGTTCAGGAATAAGACTATCCAGCTCTTCTCATTCTCCTTTACGTTTCTCTCACTATAATTCAAGATGATTACATAGGTGCATAATGTGGGTTGGAGTGAATTGAAAAGAGCGCCCTTCCTCTTTCCCACTGCATTATTGCCAAGTTTAATTGGGTAGTTGATATGGACAATTTCCAAGCTAATGATCTTTCTTTGCAAAATGTATTTTCCATATTCTTGCATAATGATGAAATATTTCATGGACCTGTATCTTTTCTTTTTCCTACGTGGGCTTTATAACAAGTGTCTGAAATTATAGTTAGTTGACTAATTGATTCTGCCATGAAGTTCTTTAGGATTGTGTTTAAGCCTCCTTTTTTTTCTCTGTTTAACAGTCTAATTAATTTTAGTAGCAGTGACATATTCTAGCAAAATCTATTTAATTCTCTAATATCTATATTTAATATCTTACTTATTCAGAAAGACCCCCCCCCGAAGAATTTCAGTGAGAATACAAATGATGCTTGACTTGTGCTTCTGAATCAAGCCTTTTCAAAATGCATAATAATTTAAAATAATTAAGATTTTTTATATTTTGCATTCATTTAATAAAAACAGTAACAATGGTCTGAAAATGCAACTTAAGGAATGGTTAGAAAACAACAAGAGTAACTGATATTAAGTCGTTTCCAGTACTGTCCAGTCCAATCCTGTGTAGTACTGACACCCTAAACTGTAAACTCATCTCATTGGCATTTTAGTCCTAGGAATTAAGTTATGTGTGTAAATTTTTGAGATGTTATTATTGGCATCTTTATTCATGTGAGCTTATAGAATTTGCATTTACAGAATAAGAAATACTTGGAAAGGGAGTATATGAAAATACCTATTCATCTTACGTAGGATGGATAGGAGTCTTATTAGGTTGGTTAGGATAGGAGTCTTATTTGTTGTTGGGTCGTGTTGGATGTAAAGCCATAGCACATCAGGAACTTACTTTACCCTCTACTGGGAAAGCATGGCAAATATTCCATCAGCTGAAGGGTGGGTAAACAACAACTTTGCTTATTGGGAAGACAACAGTGCTGTTTACATCAGGTATGTGGTGAATCCCTGAAGAAAAATTACAACGGTTAGAGTACTTTTGACCTCATTCAGCAAAATTTTGCTTGAAAAACTTGGTACTTGGATTTTTTTTTTCTCCTTGTGGAAAGTGCATTTAAAAGCTCAAGTTGAAGTAAAAAATTAAAAAATGCAAACAGCTTCTCAAAAGGAAACGGATTTTTTTTTTTTAACTGTGTGGTAATGTTTTTAACTTCAGTCCTTTTTGTCTTGATGCTACAGCTTTGTGTAGATCCCAAATAAACTGATAAGAGCTGTGTTAATAAGTGACTAGACAGCTAGCTTTTTAGTTTGTACTGAAGACTTAAAAAGTGCAGGAAGCCAGCTAATAGGAAAAAATTACATGCAGTTCAGAGAACAAGTTGCATGTTTTACATAAGGAGCTTCTTAAATAATATCAGAGACTTTGTTATGGTCTAATTATTTTTTTCTAAGCCTTATTTCAAATACAGACTATTTAAAATCTATCTGATTTCATTTTTTTTTAATTGGTAGGACAGCCTAACTAAAATAGTTTCTCTGATTCAAGGTAACTTTCAGTAACTGGGAACACAAATCAACTAGGTATACTTTCAAAACCAAACAACTATAAAAACGAATAATTTCTTTATGCAGATTAAAACTAAGAAGCAGTAAGATATAAAAGATTCACAGTGCTGATGGCATTTTGCTGCATTTTGTGTGACAACTATTCATTATTCACATTTCAGTAAAGACCTAGCAACGCTACCATCAATTTTAATATGTTCTTCTGACATTCTTACAAGAAAATATCTAAAAGTAAACATATTTAATACCAAGTTGTATATACTAGCTTAATGAGATGAAATTGAACAGATGTGAAAAACTGAACAGACATTTTTCTGCTGACTCTATAACATCTGTAATTTTTTTTTCTGTTTTTTGTTTTTTGGGTTTTTTTTTCAGTATTTAAGTTAGAATGGATGAAAATTAATCTACATTAGAATTCAGAAGTCAGTAATATTGCAGAATCACTCCAGAATTCACGAAAGTAAAAATGCAGTTTTAATTCCTGTGTGGATTTTGTTCAAATTTTTAAGCATGTACTTTTTTGTTGTGCATGTTAGGGCATCTCATTGCCAAATACAGAATACAGTAGCTGTGAAGCCACTATGTAAATATGTGCTCTAGGACAGAGGAGAAAGAAGGCTGGTATGAATTTCCACTTTATTTCTTGATGACATTTCAGTGTGGCCTTGTTCACTGATCCTGCATAAAAATTACATGCAGGCCTGTTTTCACTGCTCTAGTTGCTAGCCTGGATGCTTATAAATTGCTGGCCTGGTTTGTAACTCCTGCCTGTAGTAAATTCATTGGTATTTATTTATTTATTGTAATTGTGATTGTTGACTCTGTTTCAGTGGATAAGTTCAGGGTTTCTGAGTATCAGAATGTGAAGGAAAAATTTATTACTGAGAGAATCTCTTGTAATTCTGGAAGTATTGAAGGCCCTTAACAATTTTCAAATGAAACACCGAAAAAAAACAGAAATACAACAGCTGTTAATTACTTTGTCCTTAAGAAAAAGACACCACAAACAATATACATAAACATTTGTGTTTTTCACTTTAGGAGTTCACAAATACTGCTAGTGAACATCAGAAAGGCAACTGAAGGCAGAAGGTGACACAAAGCCATCTGTAAATACCCAGTAGCTGGCAGTGCAGAGTAGGGGATTAGGCAGGAGAAGTAGGTGGCCATTAGTTATCCTCTGCATTTAAAAAATGATAATTAATACATAATATCAAGAGCGCACAGAAGAAAATGTGATCATTAAGCACTTTTAGATCCTTCAAAACAAACAGAAATATGAAAATGTGAAATGTAAGTATCCAAATCATTTGATTTTTATAAAAGTAGATTTAAAACAGATAATAGTATGCAACCACAAAATGTAGAGTTGTTTTGCTGCTGCATTCAGTTTGTGTCCTATGGTGTTTTGAAATTAATGCTTGTGTACCTGCCTTCCTTGAAAGCTGGTAATCAGGAGATTAGTTTTTATCTACTTCAGATGAATCATATTCTTTGAGATTAAAGTTCAGCAAAATGCAAATGAAGATATAACAAGACCAATTAGTAAGGAGTTGCACCTTAGTTTACTACTATGGAGTAATTCAAATTGCGATATTGTTCCCCATGGTGAAATAATATTACACTTCTGTATAGTACAGAACTGTACTTAAAGTAAGTCATTTAACAAAAAATAAGTCAAAGTAGATTTATATGTATTTCAGCATTTTTAAAAAATAGGAAGAGGAAATTTGAGGTAGATGTCTTATAAAATATGTAGATATATAGAGATACAAGCAAAATACAAATTTTTGAATTTGCTTCAATTCTGGTTATTATGTTTTTCAGTGTTTTCACATATTTTGTGAATGACCAGCATGAATTTCAAGGGTGAAAATTTAGCTGTGTTTCCAAAGGTGTCCTTTTTTATTTTTTCCCTGGTTGCTCATATCATGCACATCATTTTTGAAGCGGAAGGAGTACCTGCTTGCTGTAGATGTTTGCTTCTTTACTCAAGATTATTTGTACAATTTATTGTCCTTAGTGGGTTTAGAAGGGTCAGATGTATATGAAACAAATGGATCTTGCCAGAGATTATAGGCTAAAACCTGCTAAACATGATGCTCATCCTTAATACGAGCATGAATACACATGGATACTGAACATATGCACTTTGAAACAACTGATTATATGTAAGGATTTTTGACAGCTTTCTGCTTTAAGTTCTCGGTCCTGTAAGGAATATTACTGAGCGTGGTTGAGAGAACATACTTAACATCTGTTATCAGTAATCATGGTGGGTAATATAGAGAGTGTTAAAGTTTTTATTGATAACCAAGAAGTATAGACACAGAGAAATTCATTTTTAAATAGTTGGGGTGATAGCAAAGAAAAAATGAGAGACAGGATAGAATCTTGCTAGAATGCAGCTAGAATGCTAGATTGGATTTTTTTTTTCCACAAAAACATTTTTAAACCTTGTCTTTCCTCTGCTAAGGAGTGAAAAAGTGAGATCAGCATGTTTGTGGAGTTGCTTTCTGGCCCTCGCTGCGGGCTGTGTGTGTGTTTGTATACTATGACTTGTAAAAAGAGACTGCAAACACATGTACAACATCTGCAACTGGCTGTAGGCTCCACACTGAGCTGTGTGGAAACACATAGCTTAAGGGTAAAATATACAGGTCCAGCCTGAAAGGAAGTTTGGCTGTAGATCAGGTTGTACATATAAAGAAGCAGATGTTACTATACTGCATATTTAAGAAAAAAATGATTTTTTAATCCTGTATGTTTCATACATTATTGCATAGTCTGCTCTTGAAAGCTACAGAATTAAATAAACTCACATTTTTGCTAGTGCAAGGTGCCAATTTTATCTGTCCTGCTTTATTATGCTATAAATAATTTTTACAAGCAATTTAAAAAAATAAAAACCTTGCATAATGTGCTTAACATCCATTATCTCCAATGAAAATTTTACTGATTTGCATTATGGGGATTATGCAAAATAAGGTATAATCAATCAAAATCAAACTTCTGCTATGCCCTTCATGCAATGCATCCCAAAGCACTTTAGAGGATAATAAAATTAGTAGCTTGACTAAATAGGAATAAGCTAGGTCAAACAAATAAGTCTTTAGCCAGCACTTAAACAGTGAAATATCGTAGTCACTGAATAGCTTGGAATAAGCTCTCTTATATTTATTGTGTGCCATAATTAAAACTCTCATTATAAAAAACCTTTCATGGTCCTATGACCAGCCAGACCAGAAATAGAGTAATACTAATGCACCAACAGAACTGCCTTGAAATGCAGTCTTATTAAAATAATAGCAGTACAGCTGATGATAGTGTCTTCCGATTTTGCATGCCTTTTTTTTCAGCTCATTTCAGCTCATTTATTTCTCTTACAAGACACAACTTTTAGAAGGTAGTACTGCATACAGTTACGAAACATCACCAGAATAAACTAATGGGTGTAGGAATAGTACTGAATTCTTTTAATTCTAGCTATACTTTCTACCAGCTTCGCAATTAAGCATAACTTTGAGTGCATGTCTTAGCATCATTAGTAAATACTTAAAATACTGTTCAATGACACGCATTACTTCTGTGGAGGGAAGGAGTTAACAAGATGTGACTGTCCATGACTACACGGAAGTGTTATGTGTACAAGGAGAAACTCACGGCGATTGCTGTTAGCAGGATCATGAGGTTCTGCTTGTGCTGAAGTTGAAATTGGAGCCCAAGCAAGCTGAAATTTCAACTAACTGAAACTTCTTAATGCATAAAGACAAGACTACAGAGTGAATTTATATCTGGTTTGGGCCAGGTCATATTTGAGCATGTGTTTTGTTAAATAAAAACTCAAGTTGTCATTTAATGTGTGTTTGTAAACCACGTTTTGTTTTTCTTAGTTTGACTGAGGAACTTCTGATCAAAATCATGACTTTAAAGGTTTTTGTTGGATTTAAGGAGTAGAAGGACAGGGATCAATCACTCCTGTTCCAGGGGAAGTTCAAAAAACAAATCCTCTTTATTTGGTTTTGATAATCTCAATTTATAGACCTTGCTCTTGATACAGGCGTTCATGGATTACCTCAATCTGCTGTATATACATGACGCTGAAAACACTGCAAATGTGTGGTTTGTTCTCCCTCTTGTGTTCATTCACTGTGTGTTATTCTTGTTAGATAAACTAAGATAATGTTTTGAAGTGTCAGTCCTATTCCTACAACTATTCATATCAAAATTCCCTTTAACGTTAATGAGAAAAATAGTGTCAAATTCACAGAGAGTTACATGAATTAAACAGTGTGAAAAACTAAGTGTAAAAAATTTGGGGTAGAACTTCTTGTTGTGCAGAATTTCTCCCATAAAGAATCTGCTCTCTCATAGCCACTTTTTACCTTTCTCCATTTTGTGTTACTGCACGGTAATGGTTGATAGAAGTGAGGATTCTCAAAGAGGTTACATTCATATGAAGTCAGTCAGTCACAGAGAAAACAAAAGAGGTAGCTTGGAAAAGGACAGGGTGTTCACGCCCTGGCTATTAGTGGATCTTAATGCTGACGGAGTAAATTTTCAGGGAGGATTGGAATTTATCATCTGTTATTCAACTGCCATCAAGACTTTCTTCTTCCAAGTGGAATAATTTTTTTTTTCAAGTTCTCATTAGCCAGTTTGGAAATCCACATAACACATTATAACACATTAACCTAATGTTTTTCTTTCTTTTGCATATTTCCACAGAATCTGGCATTCTGAATAATGATAGAAAGCCAGCAAATATAAAAAGGTGGAAAATGGCATTTTTTTCACCAAGAGAAATGGTTTCTACTTTTGAAACTTCTTCTGCACCTTCTAAAAAGTACGAAACATCTAAAATGGGGTAAGGGAAAGGAATACAATCACATTATTTCTGAATTAACTGACCGTTTGCTGGATCAAGCAAACAAGAAGCATTCAAATTAGAGATTTTGCTCATAATAGTCTAGTAAGTTAGATTTCCAGGTGTAAAGACTGAGAATTTTTGTATTTTTATTTTAAAGTTATTGATGGCCAAGCTATTAAGCTGAATTTATGTGTAACAAACAACCAAGAGGAATTTACTGCATGTCATAAAATGCTGTGTCTGGGACCCATGACAAGGCCAATAATGTCAGAGAAATGAGAGGCAATAAAGCCATGCATTAATTTATGATTTGCAAAACATCTGCTCAGATGAGGAACATAAACCATAGGGCACATGAGTGAGGAAGTGTATGTTATGCAGAATCTTTAAGGAAAAGGCTAAAATTTGGTATCTTGCATCTAAAAGGATAGAGTGGAAACTTCTTTTTTCCACAAATGCTGCTGTTATGACTAAATGCTGATATGAGAAAACAATCCTCTGAATTGATTTTCTTTATGAGCTTTTAGGACTCATGTTAAGATGTGTAGATGCTGTGTAGAACTGAGAGCTTCAGGAGTTGGAGAACATCTCAGTTCTTCTGGTGATTTGTTCGAGTGACAAGTCATCTTCATTGCTACTTTGAGTTTGTCTGGCTTTTAACTTCTTTAAATTTTTAACTTTCAGCCCTTACTTCTTTTTATCCTTTCCTATACCAAACAAAGCCCCTTGCAGTGCCTGCCATTTTCACTCATAAAATTATGTAGTAAGGCAAAACATTCTGAGTTTCTTTTATGATCAGTGATCACGATGAATGTCCTTAGTTTTTCCTTGAAAGATATTTTTCATATTATTGAATAAGATAGCACTTTCAACATTAGTAATATCTACTTGTTGAATGGATGAATGGCAAGTTAAAATTCAGATAACCAAAGAGCACCTGAAGCATTGATGGAATATGACCTGCCTGTCTCAAAGTGTGGGTGGCACATGGAATTTCAGTGTTAGCATTGTAGTTTGTGTTAATCTGAGCCATGTGATCTGGGTTGCTATAAAAATGGCCAATTTAACAAGTTTTGTTAACTAAGTGTTTCATAAATGATTTGTCCTCTGGAAAGAGGACCTAAAGACATATTTGACAAGCATAATAGCAGAGAGGTCATGAGGGAGATTCTGACTTGCAAAGTGTGTCTGGATAATTAATGACCACACATAGTCATTTCATTTAGTTGTTAGATGGTTAGGATGAGCTGAGTCCATTTTGCCTGGTCTATCTACCAAAAACTTGGACTGTTTTCTGTTTGCAAATATGGTACAAATACGTGCTTTTCTAGACATTACTATTGAAATAAGACGGATGAATATAAAGACACAAAATTTATCATGACTAGTATAATCATTCACATTGGTGGAAATTTTCATTTCCATAAACAGGAATCCAGAGCTGCATGCAAAATATATTGAAATCATTGATAGTATTTTGAATCCTTTTATTTGTCTAAACTGCTGAGATCCAAACACATAAACTACATTCGGATATTCTTATTAGCTGATGTTATTCCTTTCCTTTGTGTCATTCCTTCTCTTGCCCTCCTCTGCATCATGCCTTTTTTCTGTGTGTGTGTGTTTCCTATTCAAATTAAAATATCTCCAAGGAGAGTAATAGAGTTTTGTATGGTTATATAGAGTGCATAGAGTGCAAAGAAAGAAGTTCCTGTTACAGAAAAACTTTGTGTACAATTTTCAGAAAATCCCAAATTTTGTTGTTAGATTTCATATTCAGTCAGCTCTGCATATAGAAAACAAACCCCACTTTTTATTTGTTCTAAAGACTAAAAGCTCGTAGCACTGCTGCTAGTCTCTGTGTATGCACATGCCCATACACAGGTGTACCAAGATGCCATCTTTGCCTGCCTTTATAATTACAGACTGTTTGTTAATGGTGGATGTGAGAGTGTGTATGTGCACACAGCTGTGTTTAGATGCACATACCCATCCATCCAGAATCTGATGGTCTGGTCTGTGTTTGTTTTTAATTTTTATTATTTTTAGTAATAGTAGCTGTGATTATGACATGTTTGAGAAGTCAGAGTGCAAGACTGAATTTTCACTTCCGCACTGAGAAGTCTCAGTGTTATCTTCAGATTTTATTCAGCAGAGCAGAGAAATTACAGTTCAACCTTGATATTATATCTAGCTGAAGACTTACTACACAATAAGCACACCACAAAAAAGATATACATCTGTATACCTACACAGAATATTTGAGTTCCAAAAAGTATTTAAGAGTTCTGCAATTTGAAGTAGTTTTACTCGAGTCTCAGGGAACACATGGGCAGGAGAGTAACTAGAAGGCCAAGTGTGCTTCTTCCAGGGCTATAGGAGCACAGATCGGTGCTGCATCCCTTGTCTTACAGCTTTCTGGCCTTATTTGATGATAAATGTAGAAAAATTAGCAAAGACTTGGAACCTAGGGGGAGAAGGGAACAATTATCGAGGACTTTATTCTGCAAATATCAATCCATTGTCTATTTCTTTATGTGGATAGAGGTAAATTATCTCCTGTTTTCCTGTGGTGAGATTCTCTGTGGCTGTTCGAGTTTGCTGTCAAAGGCTGGACCATGTGTATCATGGATTTCAGTGGCAATGACAGTTTCTGTGTCTTGTTTCCAACTACTGTGTTCAAAGAGATATATACCTTCCTTTAGCTAGCAGTATTTTGAGAAAGAAGGCATGAGGGCTTTGTTTTGGTTTTGGTTTGATTTTTATTCATTAATTCCTAGCAATTGCGTTGACTCATTGTATATGGTAAGAGAAGCAAATCAATGCTAAGTTTTGCCTAAGGATCTCAAATATGATTCTTAAGGCAGCTGGGCTTCAGAGTCTAGGTGGAGTCCAGCTTCAAAACAAGGCAGAGAATCTACAGTTCTTTCTGCAGTCCCCACAGTTATTTGTCTTTTTGTTCTTGGCCATTCCATTTACTTTTCTGTTCAGAGTCTCAGAATTTTTATTGGATTGTTTTCCAAATGCAACTGAAGAATATACAGATTTATTTCTGAAAGAGAAATAAATTCTGTAATTGATAATTGCTACAGAAAGACCCAGATTTATTAGAATATAATTGCATTTTGAATGTCTGAAGTAGCCTATTAAGAATAAATTTGACAGAAGAAAACAGACACATTATCTGTACTAATAAGCCTGACTTAAGCAGAAAAAAAAATAGGTGTACCAAAAACAAAGTATTGATTTTGCTTAAATTCTGTAGGAAATAAACTCATAATAGTCTCAGAATAATTTCACATCTATTTAGAAGAAATAATATGTTTCCCAGAATATATCAGCTACATAAATTTACTTTTCAAAAATAAACTGTACTTGACTGTCATTGCTATCAAATATCTACTGTTTTGGCTGCATAGGATCCTGTATGGATCCAACTCTACACCTCTGAAGCCATTGAAACCATTATCAGCTTCCGTGGAAGCTTATCAGCATCTTGTTCCAGATTCAGGGAATTGGCTGCAACCATAAACATTCAGGAGTACCCAAAGCAAAGCAGCTCCATATGCTTCCTGCTTCTCTATGAAATACATATTTCTATAGTAGTGGTCAGAACTAGAGAAAAATGGTCCTTCTTGCCTTATATGCTGGTATAAATCAATTGTGAACCTATTGAAATCAATAGGGTAATACTAATGGAAAAATGGTGAGGCAGGCTTTAAAATTAAACTATATGGCCAAGATAAATGTGCCTCAAAACCTTGGACCTTTGCCAGTCTAAGTCTGAAAGATACTGTAGTGTTACCTTGTCCCTCCGGAAAGACGGAACACCTGCATGTTTTCCCTACAGAAAACACATCCCTGAATGTTGTCCATAACAGTCATCTTAAAGCAAGGTAACCTACCACAGTACTTTTTGGAAAGCTGTTGTCCAGTTTCAGGACTTACAGCCATATGCATGCCTACAGTGTGTATCCTTTCATGTAGGTGCCTGTCTATCGGAATATGTACATGTTTGTATTTGTACATAAAAGTCTTATGGAAAACTTCATGGAGAACTAATTAAATCTCCTGTTTTCATAATTCATCACATTAGTAAATATTGCACAGAAAACCTAAGTTAATATTTCCTTTTAATATGTAATTTAATTTACTTTGGATGTATACATATTTTATGTTTACTTTATAGGCATAGCTGAGAAAATAAATATTACTCATGAAAATGTAATAATAAGAAAAATCAAACAAGACCACATGAGTATGGGTGAAACACAGAGCCAGATTCTGCCTTTTAGAAATATTTTATTTTTAAAATTCTACCAATAGCAAAATTCAGGAATTACCAACTCACCGGAGCAGAAACTGAAAGCTGTTCCTTTTTTCCTGTACCTCTCTGTGTACTGTCGCTGTTGGGTTTCATGCAGCTCTGAGTCAAGGGCTCTTCATACACATTTCCTAACAAAAATACTGGCCAGGGAGGAGATGATGTTCTCTCCATCAGCAAAATACACACTTGTATGGGCTGCAGCGTATCAGTTTAATTAAGGTTTGCCAAGATACATTATTTGGAACGTTCTATTTTTCAGAATTATTCAGGAAAATTTTTATTGAAGTAATTTCTCATAATATATATAGTTTAGAAATGTAGGGCACAGGAGCTCAGAGGCTAGATACTCTCAAAGCTCTTTGGTATTCCCTGTGTTATGACTGCAGTGTCCAGTTGAAATTGCTCCAGTTAGTTCTGACTTGCCCTGGGAAATGCAGCCTGGTTTCCCTTCCTCGCAGAGAGATGGTGCAGAGCATTTATATCAGCCAGAGGTGCCCTTTCGCCAGCGTGCGCTTTGAAGGCACGTTTCCACTGCTGTTGTACTGTGCTTAACTAAGAACAGGGCATCTGATCTCTCATTTTTATTTCATGTCCAGCTAACAAGGGTTTTGAGAGTGAAACTTGGATTCCAATAAATATTTATTGTTTGCTTTTGGTCAGGATTTCATCTAAAAGATCTCTCCACAGCCAAGAAGTTGCTTTTAACCAAAATCTTCGGACCTCCCCACCCGTCTCCCTGGCCATTCCAAAGGGAAAAGCATTTCTGCTTTCTTCAGAAAGATGGAATTGGCTGTTTCTGGTAGCTTGGATTCAGGCCTTGTGGAGAGAGTTTAAACTTTTTTAATTAAAGCATTTAAATATAACTTGGAAACTGATTCTGATTCTTCTTCTGTGTCCAAAAAAACTCTCCAAAATTACCTAAAAGTGGAGATAATTGCCTTCTGCCTTTCCAGTTCCTGAATCATTATAGGAATTGATTGACTTTGAGTGGCTGCAAAGCTGACAGCAAGCAGTCTATTAATGGATTCACTTTTTTAAAAAAGTCTTGCCCTCTCTTAAACAACTATTGCTCCCACTTAATGGGAATGGTGCCCATGTCAGTAAGAGCATGAAGAGACCCTAACAAGACAAATGTCAAGTTAGACAAGCACTGTGGTCTGCAACTTCAGATATTCCTTAACTGCAGAATCAGATGCACAATCAACATGCTAGCATTTACTGATAAATAGCAGCAGTGCTATGTGAAATATTTCTTTGGGGTTACTGCCTCGTTCTTCCTTCCTCAGCCATCCTGAGCAGCACATGGGGAACGGCGGGTGCCTCCTGGCCTGCACCTCGCTGCCTACGGCTGCCTCTGGGCCCCCGTGTTACAGGGAGACCCAGAGTACGTGACAAGAGAGCAGGAGCGTTAGAAGTAGAGGGAGAGAACAGGCAAGGGCGAGATGGTGGAGCACTTCTATACTCAGGGAATCAGAAAAGAAGGTCGTTTTTAATAGCTTACCATCAGGTCAGTGTTAATGCCCGCTACAAGCATCAACAGTGCAGAATAGGAGGATGAGTCCAAGCTTCAGGGAACCTGTTTATCAGTTCTCTGTTGTGCGCTTTTTTCCTTTTTCTGTTTTTTGTTTTTCAAAACGGTTAAAAATATTCTAGATACTGCAAACTTCAAGAAGTTTGCAGACAGGTACAGAATGCTTTGAACATACAAAAGGCGGTTCTTAAAGTCAGTCTGTGTAATAAATTTATTATACAGTGGTGGCTGTGAATGTCCAATGTTAGTCTCAGACTAGATTTATGTGTAGCCATGCATTATGTATCAGCTATAAAAAAAAAGCTCTCTGATACAGCACTAAATTTTTAGAAAATAAAAATTCTGCCAAAAAAGGAACTGTGCTGCATTAAAAATGCTACGCTTGTGATCAAAACCTACTCCCCCTTCACCTGACTTTTATGCATTTCGATTTAGATTCATGCTAGGATGAGCTGTTAAATTTACATTTCATTTCAGAGTCAAAAGTCAATTCCAAAAGCAGTGGAGTTAGCATTTACTTTTAAAATAGTTAAAAATAACAAGAGAATTAGATATCAGTATTAGCAAGTAAAAGGACTAGATTTTTTTTTCAAAAGATTGATTAGATTCCATGATAAAGGCTTCTGGCACGCAGATCTTTCCAGTCCATGGATAGCTTTGATACTTGCACAAATGTTTTGACAAAGATGTTTTATTTCAGATGTGGAATTCATTATATTTTCATTTTTTTTTAAAAAAAATGACAATCCATGCTTTAATTGGACATTAAGAACAGCTAAAAGCAAGACTAATAATCTCTACGTTTATGACAAATCAAAAATATAATGATATTTTGGAAGAGTAAATGTGGTTCTTCTGTTTGGTGTTTGGCTTTAGCTTAGGATTCCTAGAAATAAATCACTGCTATAGGTCAGGTTTGACAGCACTAAAATTTAATTAAATTCTGTAATTTTCTTCTTAGATTGTAAAAGACCCATAAATTGGGTAATTGCACAGCTCTTTGACCATGTTGATTAGCAATCTAGATACGCAAGGGAATTTGTAGTAAGCTGAAAGCAGCAAACAGGAGAGCAGTGGAGAAGAGCAAATGTGACATGTTCCGAGCTCGGGAGCGGGGCGTGCGGATCGGCAGCGCGGAGCCCCACTCTCCTGCCGGCCACGAGCTCCACGGAGGCCACTGGTTAAGAGAGTAGGACTGTAAAGCGTTTGATAAACCCTGGGTTTGCTTTGCTGGTCGATGTGTTTGTACAAGCTTAGCCATTCCCCAAAGCGGGATTGGGAAGCTGCGGCTGTCATTGGGTGTAGATCGTGGGATGCCTTCCTGAAAATGAAAACGTTTTGTTTTCTTAATCTGGAAAACGTTTCACCGCCTGTGTGTTTTCATTTCTCATTTTAGCTCGGGACAGCAGAGGGCGACAGTGCAGTGTCAAACCAGCCTTGGAAACGGCTTGTGCCATGGCTGCGCGCAAGGGCGCGGGAAGGAAGGGTAAGAGCCACCTGCACTACTGAAACAGCGCGTCTGCTGTTTCTGTGTGAAGTTAATCTGAAGGTCTTTTAAACAGGTAAGAGAAATGACAGATATTACAGACCTTTTTGCGTCAACTAAATTCTTTATGTTCCTGGGTGATAGTAAACAAACTGCAGTAGAAATCTTTTCCATTTCTTCCCAGATGATGCACTAACCTTGGCATTGGGAACCAGCACAAAGCATGTGCTTAGCATGCACTAATCTAATAGCAGTTTCTTGTTCTGTATTTCATGCAGTTTGTGTGCAGCAGTGTCCCTTGGGTAAGTGAGAACCACTAAATAGATGCATTTATTCTGTTGATGTTGTACATAAGCTGCATATTCCAGTACTATCCTGTAAGCCTCCCCAAGAGGTTCATTCCAGTTCACAGGGTGTCTGCAACCAATTCTTGCACAGCCTTAATATTAAAACCATGGATTCAATTTTTAGTATTGTATTAATGTATTTTAAAAACTAACAACTGGTTAGGACTTTGCATATACTGTAAGTGCAGTACACACTTGTGTTGTACCTAAGTTGCACATAGGTTGTCCCACACCCAATAGAGTGACAGTATTTATCACTCGTGTATATTGTCTAGCGCATGGCTGATATATTTTTTCATAATCCTGTAGAGATTAAGAACCACTTCCTCTGCCTGTTCTGTATTTGAGGAATCAGACTCTAGGCTACTTTCAAGCTGTAGATTGTTTGACATTATGCAAAAATGTGGGAAACCAGCACCATTTAAAAGCCTGCGCCAATCTGCTCCATCTCAAACCCAATCTGCCAGCATCCCTTCTTGAAAGGAGACTCCAGTAGTTAGTTGCCAGTGCACGGCTGATGCAAGACCATGCACATCAAGTCTGTCAAACTGGATTTACTGTGCACATCTGGAGGTTTTTACATCACTCTTATGGTAGCTCCGAATCATTGCTCTGAATTCTGCCGCTCTCTTTAAACTCACGTGATTTAGAGCCTGCCACACAGGCCTAGGAAGTGTTAGCTCCGAATCATTGCTCTGAATTCTGACGCTCACACGAACAACTTTAAACTCACGTGATTTAGAGTCTGCCACACAGGCCTAGGAAGTGCGAGAGCTGCCCAGCTTCTCAAAGTGGCCCTGTTGTGAGGAAATGTAAAACTTCTGAACAACCCAATGAAATGCCACAGAGGATTTTTCTTAAAACTAATGCATTTACAGCTTCTCAAAGTGGCCCTGTTGTGAGCAAATGTAAAACTTCTGAACAACCCAGTGAAACGCCACAGAGGATTTTTCTTTTCTTAAAACTAATGCATTTCATTTGAAGTTACAAAGGAAGCAAATAAGAGAAAGCAATTTCCAATCCTTCTCTGGAGATCTTCAAAACCCTCTTGCACGCAGTCCTGTGCCACGTGCTCTAGGTGACCCTGCGTGTGCAGGGGGTTGGACTAGATGATCTCTAGAGGTCCCTTCCAACCTTAAGCATTCTATGATTCCATGATTATTTTTATTATCATGACTATTCCATTCTTCCCTTCTTTTCTTTTGGTTAATAATAAATTTTTAAATTATTTTTATCAGTTCAAGTTCACCTTTTTTTCCTTAACCTAATTCAACCTGACTTAATCCTAATCAACAATGTCCCATCAATCAAAACCTTTTCTTATAGTCCTGCTCTGCTAGTAGTTAGTATACAGAGAAAAAATAAAAATCAGTTGATCAAACCACAAGACCGAATGTATGAATGTTTAAGTTAGGTTAACTTTTTACCAAGTAAAATGTCCCTTCTTGTATTGGAAGAAATAAGCTGTTACTTAGCTGATAAGCTGTTACTTAGTACTTTAAAAAAATTTTATTTTCATAAATTTTCGATGTGTATCTTGGATACACGTGTTTTGCTTCCTGTACAATGCAAAAAGAAACTTCTTAGACCGATTAAAACACAGAATTTCATTTTAATGTACCTCTTTAAAAAGCTTGCATATTCTTCTTGTGTTTATATTTTAGTTTTATGATTCTGTTTTTCATAGTTTACTGTCTGATACTTCAGTGAACATTTAGTGGAAGGAATTTTATAGCTACATAAAAGTAAAGCTAAAATATTTCATTTGAACTGGTTGTCTAAATAGGAGCTGCTATATCCTAGAAAATTTCAAATTATATATAGAAACATATCTGTGAATATTTTGGCAAAATTTATTCTCAGCCTGTATAGTATTGGTTACGTGATGTATAGAGAAATACATATTTTCTTTCATTTTCATTGTCTTGTGTGGTTCATTTTTTTACCTGAAAGCATAGTCCCAGTATATGATGTGTAATTTCCATGATGATATCTCAGGTGGGGAATAATGTTAAGGTGAGGAATATATTTTGAAGAAAAGAACAACTCTGTAATCCAATCTCAGTTTTTAAATCACTTCGGCATAAAAAACATAATAAAGCTGTAGACTAATTTCCAGTTTCATCTGGGGCTGCCAAAAGCCATGACTGTTTCACCTTACCTGGATTCCTAAAGGATGCTGTATCTCAGTCCTATGCATCCACCCAGCTTCAGTATATGCTTAAATGTGCCTTAGACTTTAAAGCCAAACTCCTTATATAAAATTAAATTGAAGTTGTCGGCTGATCCTTAAATACAGGAACATAACAAATGGGTACATTTGCAGTGTGTAAGAGCTGACTTAGAATACCTAAGTTTTCAGGTGCGACATACCAGCACTGTTTTTTACATTTCTGGCACTGTTAGAAACATAGTAGAAAGATTCAGGAATATCTCACTGTAAGTGGAAGTGGCTGTTAGAGAGATTTAATGTAGAGACTCTTGGAATATATTAATGAAAACTGGTTGTAGATGCTTATTATTTTTTCTCAGCCTGATTCAGCTCTGTCTCTGCAGGTAGCAGTCTCACTGCCTAAGGGACACGCAGACACTTAATTTCTCAGAAGGGCTTTTCGGTTTAGTGTTGCTTAGTTGACCTGTTGAATTAAAAATTCATCATTCAGGCTTAGGGCACTCATTAATTGCCACTCAAATGCAACACACAAGTATCTCAAGCAGTGATTACAAAGAGTATGTATGCTTCCATTTAACCGCCCTCAAAGACTTATAGTGTCAGCTCAATTGGTTTCTGTGCTCCTGTCAGTAAAATTCTAGGGAACATGTTCTGTGTGCTAAATGTCCCCCCCCCAAAAAAATACAAAACAACAAAAACAACAACAACAAAACCCCCACCACCTTGAGGCAGAGGCAAACACTCTTTTCAATGCTGAGGAGGAGCCCATAGTTGCCCTTTACTGGACTTGCTTCGGTAGCTGCTTGTGTTTCCTGTGTTGGGGAGGCCAGAGCGGGACGTAGCCCGCCAGAAGTGGCCTCACAAACTATATCTAATGAAAAGGATGTGCTTTCTCAGTTACAGGGAAATTATTACTAACTCAGTAATTACCATTACTAGGATCTTTAAAAGTTCCAGTAAAATGAAGAATAGAAAATCTCCCTTTTGTGAGCATGGAAAGAATATGTTGGAATAGATGCTAACCTGTGCTGCCAGTGAAAGTTGTTTATCTCCTGTTATGATCTATGGTGGTTCAGACTCCTCAATTTATTCCTTATGGCCCATCAAACACAGTATTTCTGTACACAAAATTTTGTGGTCCTTTGAAACTGGTATGACCTGGGGTCTGATACAGCATTTTGTTACCTCTTCGAGACATGTTGGAAGAATTGTTTCATCCAAAGCATCTTGTAGAACACTTAAGTGCAATCCTTTATGGTCCTGGAGAACTGGTAAAGTGGGAAAGGATACTTTATGTCAAATGTTATGTCTGTATTATGGTTAGAGAAAAACATATCTTTCCAACATTCATTGAAGTCAAAGAGCATTGCAGGATTTGTTCCTCCTAGATCAAATGAATAATTTATTTAGCACTAGCAGTGTTGCATTAACTTAAGAATTTGAAAGGTAAGGAAGGTGGGAAAGCAGCCGCTGCGAGCTGAGTGTCTAATGAATTTATCCATTCCAATGGCCAAGGGCTTTAAATATAAAAAATTGTCAATGCTGTTGGTACAGATTAGTAATAAATGGTTTCATAACAGTGACCTGTATTTTAAGATTTGAAAATGACTGATTAAATCAAGTAAAATATGCATGTAAATTTTAATTATGTGTATGAATACATCTTATTACATTAAATTTGGATTTTATATTTAGTCAGCTCATTTTTCACAGTGTTTCATTCCTTTCACATTAAAGATCATAAATTTAGCTGCTCTTTAATTCACAGTAGTGCTTTGGTGTAATAGTTGGAGGGTTGGCTTTTTTTTCTCTCTTTTTTTTTTTCCTCTCCATTTTCCTGTGTCAGTATTTTATACAAGGTCAATAACAAGCTTCAGTGTGTTTACAATTACCAAGAGGATGGGATTTGTTATTGTGCGTAGACAAATGTGCTGATGCTTCCATTATTTATGGATAGGAGATAAAAATCGTGCAACATACTGAGACAAAAGGTATATGTTTTATATCTTTATTTTTGATGAGTTCTCTTAATAGACATTGGGCAATGCATGGCTCTGTGACTCTACCATGTAAATTTTTCTTTGTAGTAAAGCTGTCAAAGCTTTGTATTCTTTTACTACTTACTTTCATGCAACTTGGAAGCAGTCATCCCACTTTTTGTTATATTTAAAAACGGAACAAGTATTTTTGAATGAGGTTTACTTCAGAAATCTTCAGTCTAAAGGGGTTGGTAAAAAATAGGACAAATATTCAGGTCATTTTTAGGAATCTTTTATGGAAAAAGTTTTTATTTTTTTCTGAGGAAAAGATCCAATTTATTAGGGAAAGGAAAAAAAAGTCCTTGAAATGGCCTTAAAACCCATATTCCTGTGGTACTTAGTTTGACTGGCACTGATTAATAATACTCTGGTAATTTGTAAAGGACTCTTGTCAAGCCCAGTTGTGTCTAGGGAGAAGAGAACAACAGAATCATTCAGTTGGTCCCATACTCTGCGCTATTTTAAAGCAACCACCCTGGAAAAAGTGATGGGAAGCCTCTGTGACTTAGTTCTACATCGTTGCTTTTGCTGCTGTGACCAAGCAGGATCAATATCGCTTGCAATGGTTTCCTGTCATTTGGGAATTCCAAAAACCTATAACGCGTTGTCTTTTGTCCGTTAGTTAATCTCAGTCTCCAATAGTTAAACAACTAGCCTGATTTTTATAATTTAGATTTTTTTCCCTCTTCTTAATCTGACCAGAGCCTTGCATATCAACATGACAGTCCTTCTCCTTGACGTGATCCAACCCATATGCAGCTGATGGATCTGTCCTTGCTACTTAATCTCTTGATCTCCATCTGGCTTTTAACCATTTTGACAGTTATATCTGCACTAAATTGTTACACGTGGAAGTGCCAATGCAAAAGACTTACAATTTCGTTGGATAATGGTGGAGTACCTTTTCTCACTGGCACAGAATTTAAGCGGTTTTGGGAGGCTGCTCTTAGCAGTTGTATGTGAAGCTCACGTGTTATAAAATACCTTTTATAACATTAGTTAGATCTCTGCTGGTTGAAAGGGCATCTTGGAAGCTGAAGATGTTGTCCAATTTACAGATTTGTTTTTCTAGGATTACAAAATCCTATTTTTGTCCGTTCATTTCATAATCTATTTAAAATTGTATTCTTCCATATTTGAGAATTGTTTCATTTTTAAAACCTCAGTAGGGAACTGCTGAGTAGTACCTGAGTAGTACAGCAATTGCTGTTGCATTGCCCAGCTCTTGCTATCTGGACTGGTCATGGAAGAAACATGAGATTTAACCTATTTTTTTTCAAGATCCACTATATCCTGCTGTGAGATTTCTGATGTCTTTCACAATTACGGAAAACTTAGTGAGCTTCTCCTTAGAACTGTAGAAAACATACTTTCCAATAAGGCACTGAAAAGTGATATAGGAAGGCATTACTCAGAATAGTTATTTTTATTCTATTCTAGGCTTATCTTACAACATTGAAATGAATTATTTCCCATAAATAAAATTGGGTTTGGTTATTGCTTCTTAATAATATAAACAGTGCATTATTCAGAGGTTTGACTTTCTGACTGTCATATAGCTATTATATTTTATTTTATGGAATTTTTCATATATGAATGTAACCTACTCTTAAGGTGTGTGCACTCAGTAATTATATATAAGATCAACAGTAACAGTAAAAATGTAATAAAATAGGAAGAACATCAGTATAGCTTAAGTTTTACATTTCTTAATATCTTGTTATTTTTAACCTTTAAAAGTAGCAATTTTATAATGGTATAGGGTAATTTTTTGCTCTCATTCTCTGTAATCACAGTAATTGGAAAATCTCAAAGGGTGGATCACACTGCCACTTAAATGTGTAATTCTCTGCTTGAATTTCTGTTGTAGAAAGGAATATGAATTTACTTGGTCTTTGTATCCTCTTTAGCCTGCTTTTCCCAACTCTCTTGTCCAGGCAGAGGTTTTACTGATGCTCTGGCGTCTTTGGAGTTGAACAGGGGCGAGCAGTTTGTGTGCGCGCACTGGGTTTTGCTGCTGCTTAGACTGCTCTGGCCTGGTCAAAATGGTCTTCACTGAGCACAGGAAAATTTAAAACAAGATGAAGAAGCATAATGAGAAAGGCAAACAGCAATTTTATGTTTCCTTTTCAGAATTCAGTGTGATGGCATTAAAGTTTCAATATGCTCCAAGGCTGAAACCAGAAAACTGAGGAATGAAGCAGGGGAAGAGGGAAGAACTAGAGATTTTATTAATCATATAAGGTGGCCAGAAGATAAAAATTACATAAGACATTACTAATTATTTTAATTAGCATGTAGAAGAGGTCTCAAACAGAGCATCTTGCTGCTGAAGTGGAATCAACTTGAACTTGGAAGCTTATCACATGCTGTTGGTCTGTTCTTCCTGTCACAGCCTGGACCTAGACCGTGGCCTGTGCTGAATGCTGCCAAAAACCAGCAACGTGGGGGCAGCCGCCCTATAGGTACATAAATCAGTAGGGGGAGACAGGGGAGTGTCTTGTTTTTTCAGAGGAACATAGGTAATTAAGTTATTCTTCTTGCAAGTCCGAAGTGTTGCCAGAGAATAAAGCAAGACCTTCTGATCTGATAGTTGCCTGTAATTCCAAAGGTTTTCATTTATTTTCCTCATATATTCCTGATACTGTTTGTTGCTAGTGAAAAATTTTACGACGCTTTCACATGCCACAGTGTTTTGGATGTGTATTTTAAAACACTGTGTTAAAAATGCATTTTCCTTAAAATAAGTGTATCTATAATATCTAAATGTTAGACATAAATACTTATGGAAAATTTTAATCTTTGTGATGCTAGTAAATGCACTAAGTGTGGTAGCTGTTTAATTTTGGTTTCATCCCAAAGCTCAAGTCTCACTCCTTTACACATTGGAGGGACGTACTGAAGAAATCCACAAGATTTATTTTGCCCTGATTATTAGGATGGATTTTGCTTATATTTTCATTGGAAGTTTTTGGAAGAAGTTGGAAAGAAACTTGGAAGAAGTTTTTGTTAATGGAGTCTTTTTTAGTGATAGTCGTTTATAGTTATTTTGGGGCACAGCAGAGATGACGATGAATACTGCTATGATGTAGAAAAACCTTGTTTTTATAGGAGTTCTAAAAATTTGTCTTTCTCTCATTTTCTGTAAGTCATAGGCATATCCACAAACTGTCAGCTCTTTTTGTGTATGTCTTACTAAGATTTTAATTCTAAGTCCGTTTTAAATATTGAGAATATTTGCTCTAGCTTTGATGGGTTTAAAATGAGATATTTAAGGGCAGATCTCTTGCCTATAGCCTGTCTCTGGTTTTTGCCTGTTACCAATTCAGCTTTTGTCTGTGCTTTATCTAGAGTTACAATTAGCACCAGAAAATACATGGAGTATTTTCATTTGTTCAGATAGCATTGACTGTGGAAGTAATCCTCAAAATCACGTAGTTACATGTTACTGATGGGATATGTGACAAAAGCTTGCCAAACACAGGCAGTTTCTGTGCTGTAAATGTGCTGCAATTCTCAAAAGCATTTTACCAGCTCATCATATCCTTTGCGTTTTTTTATCAGATTGAATTTCTAATCAGCTCTCACACCTAGTGAATTATTAGCTGCAGCTTACATTTGGCAGGGTGATTACTATGTAAAGTTTAGCTAGACAGGGAGAGCTTTACCTAAATTAATATGCCTAAAGGAAGCCACTATCTATTTGAAATTTTTCATAGTAACATTACCCCATTTTTCATTAACGTTCTCAAATAAGATATCTTGCTTTATTGTGGCAAAAGTTCTGTTGCTGATTTTCTTTTTTTTTTAAGTTTTGGCTAGCACAAGAAATAATAAAGTAGAACAATGAAAGGAAAATAAAAATTTAAAATCTTTCTTGTTCTTTCTTTTAATACAGTTTAACTTTTCTACTCTTAAACAGCTCAACAAACTTTCATTGAAGAGGGATGAAAAGGACAGTTAAAAAGACTGATGTATTTTTATGCCTTTCACACTAAGAAATACTATTTTTTATACCAGTATTGTATCAAATGGAAAATAAACTTCTCTATTACAGCATGTATTTGTTTTCCAAAGGTCATTATGACTATCTCATGCATAGAAAGGTTATTGACAAAGTGCAAGAGGTTATGAATTAATGCTCCCTTTTTTTTTTTTTTTCCTAGAATTCAGACCTTTCCTTGTCATAGAGAAAGCGAGTTTCTCCAATTTACGGAAGTAATTTCTCCAGTAGCATGCTGGTTCAGACCTGCCATCAGTTCCTTCTAGCCATTTTTCAAGCCTGTCACTTTGTGCTGACTCAGACGCATGTGCACTGCAAGGTTCCTATCGCAGGGATGGGTACAAATTTCTTGGATTGTCTGGGTAGGAAAACTGCCTAGTGGAGAGAAGGAACATTTGTACTGTGTATTTCTCAGTCCTGGGCAGGCAGAAAGACCGGCCGGGACTGACAATTTGGTGAGTTCTGCTTGGCTTGAAGGTGAATATGGTGCCAGGCTGCACTGCAAACCCTGCAGAGGCTTCTCTCAATCCCCAGGGTAGCAAATATTTCGGTTATACTCCATAGTAAACCCCTAAGATGATGAGTGAGGTGGAATAACATGTCTGGGAAGAGAAGTCTCTTTTTCCTTCATCTTTATTGCAATATTGAAGTTTATGTGGATTCACAAAGTGAAAAAAACAGGAAATCACCATTGATATAAGAAATGGATTGAAATAAAACTAAAAAAAAAAACCCCCCTCTTTTCTTCCTTTTTTTTTTTTTTTTTTTTTTTTTTTACTGTAGTTTCACTGGCAGCCTCTGCAGATTCTAGAAATAGGTTAGGTATGTGGGTGTATAGCCAGAAAATGTCTGTCCTACACTGCTTGATTTGCAAATGTTATACCATGGCTATCAATCAAATTAAATCATACAGTTAGATGACTGACTCATCCATAAAGAAACCTGGTAATTATAGTCCTGAAGTCAATGGTATTGAAATCAGTCACACGCAGCAGCAGTAATTGCAGAATATGATGCTCACATGATTCTCCGTCATCAGAAAAAAGAAGTGTTTTCCCTCTCTATCTCCCAGAAATAGCAGGAAAGTTAGGAAAGTAAAATGACATCAGAATAACATTAATAAAATCAATGAATTCTTATTAACCACTTATGCATGATTTTATATCCTGCTTACAAGGTTAACATACCTTTTTCACAAACTGTATTTCTTAAGACTAATGCAAATCGAATGGATTTTAATTTAAAATATCAGCTCTGAAGCAGTGCAAGATGTCTGAATTATTCATACTTCCAGAGGTGTTTTAGGAATTGTTTGTTTTTTAAGACAGTTCACAGATTCATAAACTGTCTGAAAATCTAGTTTCTGAATTTTTGGTGTGTCAAAAGTAATTCCAGACTTGGCTGAAAGCACAATGGCCTGATTAAAACGTCGTGTAAAACCAGGGACATTTTGCATGGGAAACAACCTACAGGAAGCAGAATCAAGGGAATAGAAACAGGAAAATATTTTTTAAATTTCTGGGCAGACTTTATGCTTTTAAAGCACAAAAGTGGTAATTTATGCTTGTAATTTATCCTGATTATAGCTGACAAATTACGGTGTATCTTATAGATCAATCTTACTGCATTTCAAGGAGCAGAGACTGAAAGAGAGAGAGAAAGAAAAAAACTCATTTTTATCCTATGTTGCTGTATTATGATTGATGCATCAGTATGTTGTGGGGCAAAATGTGTGAGAAAATCTGGGACTAGCTTTGGACCAGAATGAAAAAGGATTTTTTTTTTTTTTAAAGAATATACCATATCCATTTTGCTGCTGTTGGAATAAGCTGGAAGTGAAAAATCTTCTCTTTTCTCAGGAAGGCTGTTGATGGAAATGTTGCCAGGCAACAGTCATATATCGCCTTGTCATCAGTCTTTGGCTTCCTAAGGTTTTGCAGTGACAGATCTCCAATTCTCACATGCTGCTGTTTTTATCTGATAGACTTTCCTGTGCATGAGCACGCACTCCAGTGCAGATGCTGGAGACACTTCCCTCCTGTTTTCTTATTTCTTTTAAACCTGACAATTCTGTGATAGTAATAAAGTAATGTCCAGAAGAAGGAACCGTCACTAGGGCTCTCCTGATGTTGCATTGGTGGAGCTCACAGCGGTTC
>NW_010587519.1:506671-519056 GCF_000705375.1 Tinamus guttatus | reverse complement strand
GGCTGTGCTGGAAACGTTTCGTAGGAACTTTCTGATGGTTTTCAGAACTTTCCCCTTGACTCTGCAGATGTGCAGGCCTAGGGGCTAATCTTAGCCTTTTCTTGAGCTTAAACCTTGAATCTAAGCTAACTCTTACCAAAGCAGGGGGGCTTACTGCTAGCAAGACAGAAAGAATGATAGCCGGGAATGTGCGCTTTCTAACTGAGCTCCCAGAAAATGTAAAATGCTCAGGGTCATAAAGTGTCCTGCCATCACAGTTCTTTTTCTTAACTGTAATGTTACCCTTAACATTGACCTGAATCTTCTGTCATTCTAACAATAAACTTCAAAACCAGAATGCTCACTTCAAAGCTGCTGATTTTATCCCTTGTATCTCCTCCCTAGAACGTGTAAGAAATGTTGCAGTCATTCTGTGTCTGCAGTCTCTGGCCTTTGCAGCCTGCAGACGAACCCGAACCCTACCATGAACCTCTGCTCATATCCAGTGTGTGAATATATGGCTGCCAAAAAGGAAGGAAAACCTGGGAGGTTCAGCGAGGCTCCTGGAACTTGCAGGTTGTCCCAGCTTATTCAGTTTGTTTTATTACAAATATAAAAATATAAACTCTAGTATCTGTTTTTCCTACCTGTATCTCCTATAACCTTAACAGTAAATTGATTCTTTCCTTAGCAGAGGAATATAGGGTTATTTGGGAGGAGAGAGGCATAATTTGATATCTATAGAGAGCAATTGTGCAAATGCAAATATGTAGCAGCTACGACAATTGTGTTGTTTTTGTAATCCTAACCCAAGCTGTGACTCTAAGCAGGAGTCTCCATAAATCTGGAACTATATATCAACATACTGATGAAATATATTGGTACTACTGAAATATATTGCTACCACATGGTACCAAAAAAAAATGTAGTTAGTTATTTTATAAAATATATTCATCTTTCATATCCTTATTCTATTTGTATGTGTTTACAAGCTTTTCTTTATTTTAAATTAATGTACAAGTGTGTTTGGGTTTTCCATTTGTAACACTATCCAGTGCAATGGGACTTCTAGGTACTGGATACAGGGAATAGGAAATAGAAACAGGAAGGGTTTAATATCTGCTTGGCTAACTCACTAAGGACAAGACTGGTAAAGTAGTGAAGGATAAATGTAGAAGTATCATAAAGTATTTGATTTCCTAAATCAAATAAAGAAGCAGGAAAGCTGTATCTTGGTATTGACATGTGCTGCTGGAATGGTTCTGTTGAGCTTATTCTAAATGTTATAAATCACACTTCTCAGTAAGTATAGGAATGAAATGCACATAAAATATAGGATCTATGAAAAAAAAATGGGGATCTGAATTAAGTTTTTCAGCAAAACCAGTAGCAACAGAAGAGCAGCAACCCAGACAGAGCTATTTTTTCCTGGAATCACTAGAGGGCACTCAGCAATTGTATTTTGCTCTTTTGTCATCCATTTCAGAGATGTTAAATGCTTCTTTTCTTTACAAAATAAAAGGCAGTGCCTATATTAAATACAAAGATTTCTCAAGCATCACAGCATGATTTATTGCTGATAAATAATTCTCTATAGAAATGTAAAATAAATGCTGTGTTTAAATAGTGCTGTAATACAGCACTTTTGGGATTGAAGAAAGTTGTAATTCCAAATAACGTTTTTTTTTATTTATGTGTGAAGAGAGACAGGATAATCTTGATTCGTTATTGCATCATGACACCTTCCCACCATGTTTATAGCTGGGCAGGCAATGAAGCAACTTCTGGAGAATGTCCTCTGAGCAAAGAAGTGCTGGCAGAAAATAGTTTTTTTTTGACTACTTTTAGCATAGGGAATGTGTGGAGGAAAGATAAGGTGGAGGAAGAAGTAGGCAGGTAGGTGGTAAAGCTGCAGTGCAGTGGTAAGAGCCAGGCAGGATTGGTCAGAAAAAAAATAGCCCATGAGTTAGTCCTTCACGTTGAAAGATAAATCAACCGTAAGTCACTGCAGATAAAGCACAGAATTAACTTAGGACCACCGGCTATTTGCCATGGTCATTTTTACCTCAACCACAGGAAGAATTTTTGGACTAGAATTTTAAGGACACAAAGCCCTGATTTTCATTTTATAGCAGAAATTGCTTGTAGCTTGCAATAAAATTTTCTAATATGCATTTGAATGGGAGTCTGGGAATTCTGTTGCTACACAATATGAATTTTCTCAATTTGTCTAAGTAAATAAATGTTAGATTAAGTGATATTACAGAAGAACCTGCAAGGTAATGTAGGGGAGTGTATTGCTGAAGCAATTCCGGAACAAGAAATATTGTTGCATTGCAATACTTTGCCTGGACTAATCAGTGTTTTTTGACTAATGAATTTATCTTGATGAGATTGTCTTTATCTTGATGAGATTGTCTTTATCTTGATGAGATTGTCTTATCAGGTATTTTTGGTTTATTTACCTATATATTACTTATTCCAGATGAGAACTTGAGTTGCTGCCTTGTCCAGTTCCAGAGTCCAGCCATCCTTTCAGCTCTCAGGAGTTAACAGGACTCCAGCTGAATGTGAGTGTCCCACAGTTTGTGTTTCCTCTACAGCTTTCACTCTGCTGTTTAAATTAAGAGTATTGGATTTCACCGGAGACGAATTTCAGTTCCATGAAGTACTGGGAAAAAGAATTTCCTCTGCCATAGATGGTCTTTCCTAGTCAGTTGGTTGTGACCAGAAGGATAGTTTGATTGCTGCTGTCATCATAAAAACTATGTGCCTGGCAAGCATAGGTTTGTGAAATTGTCTCAGCTATTAAAACCTTCGACAGAGACAAAAGATTAGATGCAGAGAATCTCTATATCTACATCTAAACTTTGTGTAGAATGCTTACTGTGGTGGCTGGTTGACCTTTGAAGCAAACCTGAAGGCCTAAGCCCAACATTTGCCCTCACAGGGACATACACTTCTTTTGCTTGAAGTCCATCATTTGGCAACAGCCAAAATGGATTCTAAAATGTTTCACAGGAAGTCTGTGTTACTAGTTCTACCTTCTTAAGATGAGAGCATTATAAAAAGGTAGATACTCTTCATATTCTTCAGAAGGTATTAAAAAATGCAAGCTCTGACCACAGAAATGAGTATTACTGTTTTCTTTGCTATACTGTTTGTTTTCAGATCGACTTTAGCAAAGAACATGTTGCTTTTCTGTTCAATAAAGGGGAGCTAGAAATTCACTTCAATCATGTTAGTAACAGAGTACTTCATGTTCTTGAATGTTGTTAAGTATACTAAATCTGATTTAGTAACAAGCTGCACTGTTGTTCAGTGTCTCAAACTTCTATTAAAATGCTGCTACTTCAACTTCTACCATTTAAAAAAAAAAAGAACTTTGGGGTTTGATGTTCTGTACAACTACCTCAGAGATGGATAAGTACACAACGGACTTCAGAAGTATAGCTTTGGGGAAAAATGCTTTTTTAAAACATTTTTTTACATTTGCTGCAATACTAACAATATTTCCTGTTTGGACCCAACACGACTCTGGATACAGATTTGCCAGTACAGCAGTAAGCTTATGCAAATTAACATGTTTTATACTAATTAAGTGTGGATCTCTTTGTTCTGAAAGAGAACAAAATGTCAGCCATATATTTGAGAAAAGCATACAAAGTATACATTCCTTCATTTTTCTATTATATGTCCGGGAGCAAAGACTACCTCCAGCTTTTGCAGGCATTCTGTAGCAGAACATCAAACAGATACACCAAATAGCAGGACTGACTGCAGCACTAAAATAAAGAAACCAGGTGAGGAGCTGCTAAAAAAAAAGAGCTGGTTATTTTAAGATTATGTTTCTGTGGCTGAGCTCGGCTGTGATTTTTAAATAATGTAATAAATAAAACTCAAACATTTAAATTGACCAATGGAATACAATGTAACAGAGTGGAGGCCTACTGAGTTTGTTTTGTAAGATTCACCCTGAGAAGTGCTGGAAAAGCATATGTTGACGGATGCAGAAGATTAATTCAGATGCCTGTGGTTTTCCTGAGAAAGGCTTCAGTAAGAACTTGGGGTGGGAAAATAAGGAAGAAGAAAAAATTAATTAAATGTGTATCTCAAAACTCACAGCCTGCAATGTCTCTCTTGGTATCCGAGTTCATACATTTTCAGCACATACGGTCCATAAAATTTGCATTCTTGCATTTCACACATTCCATAAACCTGAAGTGTTGCTATCGCATACCTACAAGCTTATATGTTCTGATACCAATACATGTGTATACATATACATTATTGGTTGAGTTTTCTGTGACTTCATTCTGAATGAAGAAGCCTGATAGTGACAAATTATGATATAAGCCATTTGTGTATGTGTTTGAATCATTACATTTCTAACAACACAAGACAGTAGTGCTGGCATGCAGCAGTACAGAACTTTCTCCAGTTACAGCAAGTCAAAAGCTGATTTTCATGCCTGCTACCAGTAATAATCAATAATGGAAGAAAAATGGTTCGTTTGGATAAGTAATATAAAAATGCCTTACAGCAGATCTAATTATAGTATCTAATGTCTGTCTTCTCCTGTGTGGGCAATAGTTGCTAAAAATTATTAGATAGAAGACTAATGTTATAATTTGCTAATGCAGTTTTCCTCAGCTCTCCTACGTTTCTCAGCTAAGGAGGAACATATTCTGGCATTTTGCTTTCATTGATGTAATTATAGGTTGAGATCTTTAATGGCCTAGACTGCAGCACTCGATACCTTAAATCTTGTCTGGGCGCCTGATGGTGCAGACGTTGGACGGCTGCCGTCACCACCATGAGAGCTAGTGGAGAGAGCCCATACCGTGAAATGGGCTCTGCCGGTACAAGGTAGACTTAGCCAAAAGGTGACAGCCAAATAGGAAGTTAATAACTGTGCTGAAACCACAGCTATCCTTTGCTTTTAAAAACAACCTGGAGATGTTTAACGCCTACAGTAAATAGGCAATTTTGAATTAGGTACCTGAATGTAGATTTTAAGAACCTGACTTTAGGTATGCGAGTTTGTAGGCTTTGGCTGTTTCCTTTAAAATTATCCTCCATTTCTTGTCTGGATGTTTGCTGTTGCTGTAATCCTCTCATTATGTTGTATTTTGCATTGCCCAGCAACAAATATCAGTGTGACTAGAGTGATAACAGCAATAAACTGACTCAGAATAGCACCTTCTAATAAAGACCAGAGGAACAAAGAAGACAATTACTTCTCATTTTTCTGCATACTGGCATGATGTGAAAATTCATAATAATTTCACTGCGTAGAAGTCAATTTGAATCGATACATTTGAACTGCAGTCCCAGCATCTATAGAAACAGGTTTCAGGATTAATCTTCTTCTTTTATTGTGCCATATATTTCAATATGCAAAATTTTATATTTAAGTAGGAGTAGAATTATTACATTATTCAAGTTAATTAAGACAGGTAATTAAAGGCTGCAACTAATATATAATATATATATTTTACAGTTTATTTTTATTAAATTAATTTTTAAGTACAACATAAATGAACTGAGATTCTAAATCAGCTCTTTTAAGTCTTTTTCCATATCACACTGCTTTCAATATTTCCCCCCAAGATTTCCACCTTTGAAACAAGGATCAGAACAAGCATTCATCCAAACCATTACAGGTTTACTAATTTGCAGCTAATGTTGACTGCAGTAGTATCCCAACTTTTAACTCAACTTTTTTTGTTTCCTAATAGGCTCAGTAGAAGAGATCAAATTATCCCCAGTAACTTATACTTCTGCCATCTTATTTTTGTATGTCATTGATTTCTCTCTTGATTTTTGCTTAAACCTCTACTCCCAGATCAGAGAATTACTTGATTTATTTGTAAGTAAACTGTTAAGAGTGTTACCGCTGTCTTCTTCAAAAAAGAAACGTTCATATCTAGCCCAAGTCTAAGGCCATTCTGTATTAACACCTGAAAGAAGTTACTTCTGTTGAGATTTGATGTTGTTTAATCATTCTTGGTTAGGGTGGAGAAGTCCCCAGAAAAATTGTTGCAAACCTGGGCTTTTTTGAGTGCCTTACCAGATCATAATTAAGAGTGCGCAAGTAAGGAAACTGGGAGATACTTGAAATGTGCTTTCAAAGTGGCGCTTCTTTACATTCCACTGCTAAAATGGTAGGTCTTCTCATGCTGTTATACAAGTATGAGATAGTTCTTGATAATTAACTGGAGAAGTTGGTTATCTGAAATAGAGCCCATAATTATCATGGTGACATTGACCATGAGTTTATATGCATGTATCACAACATTGTTTTAAAGCAATGTTGGCATGAATTTGTGTTAAATCCCAGGGGAAACTGGACCACCATGTCCCTTTGAGATTGTAGGGTGTCATTTTTTTGTTTCATATATCTCCAAATGTCTTTGCCTCAGTTGTTTTAGCAAGGACACTGTCCTCAAGAGCTAAGCTTTTGGCACACTTGTGCATTTGGCTTTTTAGTTGGCGCTTGCTAAGGACAAGGTTACTAAGGTCCAGGCGGGTCCAAGGCCTTTATGACTGCCAGAGGCTCAGGATGGCCCTCATTTTTTTGATAGGGACAATGCAAAACTGCAGCTATGGAGCACCACGGAAAGAGTACCATACTGATCACTTTTGCCATATTTCAACATAGGCCGGGGAAATCTTTGGCTAAACAAATTATCAAGACATGTTTTTTTTTTTTTTTTTTTTTTAAAAAAAAAAAACACAGTACTCTTATCTGGATTAAAATGGGAAGGGAGAGGAGGAGCGAGTATAATGCAGAATGAGGAACACTGGTTCCAATTGGATGGTGTGAGTATCTCCTTAAGCTTTTCCTAGGATTTTCTTGCTCTGTCATTAAACTGTTCTATTTCCATGCTGGTCATTATATGACTGCTTGTAAGCTGGTCTTTGGCACATGGCATTTATAAGGTATTTCAGGGAGAACACAGGATGCCAGGTGTTTTAATAAAAGAAATCTTATAGATGTTGTAAGAAATGTAAGGCAGGTTTCAATGTACTTCACTGCACAGCACACCACAGCAAACATGCTCTCCTTTTCTCCCGACAAGGATATTTCTTTTCATTGTACAGCTATCACTTGCTTGGCTGACAGAGGCTGCTGTGACAGTATAGAGTCTATCCAAGTCTTAAGGCTGAAAAGTAAGGCTGGTCTCTTTTGCATGACTTGAGTTTCTGTTTGAGTTTTGACCCACTGGAAAGTTGGCTGCTTATTTTCCTAAAACAAGCCCAGAATACTAAACAGGTAATTAATTTATGTTCTTTGCCAGGAGTCAAAAGGCAGTGTTTGCTAGGGATTGAAAAGCTACTAAGCTTTTCATGAACATTTCAAAAATACACAACTAGTATATGGCTAGATTTTGTGTACAATTCTGTCAGCAAATATTAATATGAATATTCCTTTTTTATTTTATTAGGGGCTGTATTTTTCTAGCATTTATTTCAGATGCTTTGTGTGGTTCTAATTACAATTGCACTGGCTAACTGCAATTACACTGGCTGCAGTGCACTTGGAAGCAGTAGGAGATGACATTTGCTTCTACTAGAGCAGTTTCCTTCTTGCAAGTGAAAGACAATGAGATGAGCAACATTAGGAGAAGAAACTGCCCTCTGAGATGGCATAAGCTACCCATGTCTTTTCCTACTAGCAATAGGAGGAAGAACTACAAAGTCTCTCTGGGTGGTGCAGAAAAACAATCTTGAGTATTTTGGCTTGACTGTATTTTTCTGTCGCAAATCTGCTTAAGGGAAAACAAACAAACAAACAAAAAAAGGCATTGGGGCCTCTCTGGAAGGACAGGTCTTCAAAGAGCTGTTCCAGTTTACTGGAGGACCTGTTCAGTAGTCCAGGAAGTCATGAAAGAAGTGAAGCATTGCCGGTCAATAACATAGAGAGCTTAAACAAAGATCTTGACAAACTGGCTAGTAGGTGAAACCCTGAGAAGCAGAGTAGCTGTGCTTGAGCTAACTGATGAGGGGAACTCTAAGGCTGACTCAACCCAGGGTACTGAGCTGAAGAAGTTACTCCCTTTTGCAAGTAAAAGGTTGACTCCTTGGACTGGGTATTCGCAGAGGTGCTAAGGATTAATGGCAGTTACATGGCCAGAATTGGTAAAATGGGATCTCTAGTCCTCTTAAGTGGTAAATGAAGAACTCCAGAGTGAGACAGGACTTAATATTTAGTGGAGGAGCCCTTAAAAGAGAAATCTAAAGGTTTCAGTGTATAGCACCTCCTTTTCCAACTTGCTCATTTGGTTATGGGTTGAATAGCTGGAAGGGGCAGGTGGGAGGGTGACAGGAAGCCCAGGTCAGTCTCTTCCTGTTTGCTTTTGGGGTCCTTTGCACCAGGCCTCACAATCTCTGCAGCTTCTGCCTAGTGTGTCAGGCCTGACAGAAACATTTTAGGCTCTGCTGAGCCTGGCTGCCTGACAGAACCTTCCTTGGGAAGAGTAATGGTGTAGTCTCGAGTAGATGCCATTGCATTTTAGCATTTCAGGTGTGTGTATGAATGATAGATGTTCAGTGCTACCTTGACTCAGCACTACGTTGATGGAAGTTCCATCTCCATGTGAGAAAGAGCTTCTTTACTGTGAGGGTGACAGTGCGCTGGAACAGGCTGTCCAGAAAGGTTGTGGAGTCTCCTTCTCTGGAGATCTTCAAAAGCCACCTGAATGCCACCCTGTGCCCCGTGCTGTAGGTGTCCCTGCTTGAGCAGGGGGGTTGGACTAGATGATTTCTAGAGGTCCCTTCTAACCTTAACCATTCTGTGATTCTGTGACTCCAGTCCAGATTGCTCCAGCAAGGATGCTGCAGACCTTACCACAGTGCTCTGGGAGGAACCGAGTCACTTCTACATAAATCTACATAAATTTTGAGGACATGAGTGCATCAGCCTCAAGCTGAAGTCTGGTCAAGCAATTTAGCAAAACTTTGAAAAGATGACTAGAAAGATCTCAGACACTGGGTTTGATTCCTCCTTGAACTGCTTTTTGTAAAAAAAGAAAGTATCCCAGATTTCATCTGGCTTCTCATTGGCTGAATTGTTACACATATGGGTTTTAAAAGGCTAAAAGAGAATTGGAAGGCCTAGATCGGTGACGTGCCCAAATTTTGTAATATTTTCTTCAACTGAGAGGAAAAGAGAAGCGAGGGAAGCTGACGACAAAGCCTTCTGAAAATGCAAATTAACCAAAAGAGTCTGTACTACAAGCAATTTGGCAGAAGAAGTCAAAACTAAGAGGCCTCATATTTATTTTGCTTCTTAATTTAGATTGCAGACTGCTCTTTGTTGAGGATGTGTTTCCTTGTGTTGAATATCTACAGTTATTTTGACAAGCTCTAAAGTGCATGTACATATTTTGAGTACCATATTTTTATTGAAAATACTTTGGCTGTAGTAGAGTCAACGGTAGGCGCCATGGCTCAAACAATTTCAGTCTAAAAGAAAAGCAAACAAAACACTGTACAGCAGCAAGACAGCAGCAGTCCAGTCCAGTCCCTTGTGTTCAGGAAATGCCTTTGCTGAAAACAAATTAGAAATAAGCCATGTTTGTCTGAAAATTTTGAAGTACAAGCTATTTTGAGAAAAAAATGGCAATTGTCAATATAAAACTTTTTTTTTTAATAGTGATTATTCACCAAGCTATATGTGAACTGAAATATTTATTAATTTTCCTTAAAAAATAAAATTGTTGTCTTAAAATCTCACTAAATACCTCATGGAATATCTAAGCTAAATTATGCCTGGTATTGGTCCAGTCATGTAATTATATACTGATGTCCAGTCACATTAAAATGCTAGCAATTAATTATATGGCAAGCACATTTCTAAAAACAACAACAAAACAGATTAATGATTTGATGAAGTGATCAGGCACTTAGTGGCTTTTGGGTAATAAATCATTTGAGCTCTTTCATACATAAAGTATTTAATTGTTGCCATTTTAATGTTTGCTTATAATGTGCAAATTCATAAACTAAAGCAATCAAACATTAATTCACTGTTATTGTATCCACAGCCTTACAGTTCCTTTATGAGCAAAGATGTGATTAGAGTCAAGGCAAATTTGGCTTTAGGGGAGTATAGAAATTGCAGATTTTACATAGACCTTAATGTTTTGATTGACTGTTAATTGTTTGGGATGCAGAATTTCCTGTCTGTACTCTAAAACGGAGCAGTCTTCATGTTATAAAATTCTGCATAAATATCAAAATAAGTAGATAATGAATAAATGTATCTTCCACCTGTTCTGTCTACGTTCACTGGAGTGGTTATGGTGAAGTGTTTTTCTAAGGCCACCTGTAAAGTGTGGAGGCAAAATAGTATCCCACAGCAAGGCTCACACAACTGCTAAACTGGGGCTGTCTGGCCATGCTGGTATGAATTTGTAGGTTTAACCCTGATATTTTTCTTCCTTTTTTGACTGAGGAACTTGTGGACTTGGAATTCAGATCACTGAACTAATCGGTTTTATTACGGGAATAATAATTCATATACAAAGCCTCCAAACAAATTGATTTTTCTTCCCACTAGCATTTAGTTAGAGCAATATTAAGCACATGACAGGTTTAGTTCCTTCAGAAGGAGAGTTGGCTTGTGCTGGACACAGACATTAATCTCCCCTCCCCTATTTCTGCATCCCTGTTTGGGAAAATCCCGTGTTTATTTAATTTCACAACTTTCTGCTTTTCTTTCTACTTTCTGCTCTTGTAATAACTCCTCCAGAAATTCAGAGGAACAAGAGAAGTTTACACCAACATAACATTTCACCCATTATTTATGTTTTGTAGAAATAGAAAATGAGATTAAATATCGCAGGTGGCTGTAATTCTGGTGGTGAGAAGCTAGTGGAAGCCAGAGATTTCTTTATGCAACCACGTAATCATTTTTCATTTTTGTACCCTGCTTGAGCAACACTCTGTCCAACAGGAACTAAACTGGGCATTCAACCGTTCTGTCTCCCTTTTATTTTAAACTGGGGTGGGGGTGGGGGGGTGTAAATCACAGAAATTGCTCAATTTAAGTGAGATTGAGATTATTATACATCAGAAAACTGCACTTACGCTTTTGAAAATCTCTTTCAAGCAAACAAAGTTTACATAATTCTCATGGTGATTTGAGTTTTCTGTTTGTTTGTGTAGGGCTAGCCCAGTACAGTCAGTGGGAGGCTTTCCACTGACTTCAGTTAGGTATTGGATCAGGCCTAGGAGATTCTTGTATGTTAGTCAGGGATTTCCTGGTGGCTCCTGATATCTCTATACAGTTAGTGCCAGTTGCCTTCAGCAGCTCAAACTGTCTTTTGTTTCTGTGCGATGGACTCAGATGAACCCCAGAAGGCAGCTGGGTTGCTGTGCTGTCCCTGGCTGTTATAAGCAGGCAGCACATGGACTTTTCCTCTACCTTTCTTGTATTTATTATGCACTGGCAGGGTATCTGTTCATTATACTCATCGCTACAGGCAGCCTGAGGAAAGCAAACAATTCTTTAGTGGAACTCAAGAATGGTAATTATTTATGTAAAATTTCATTTCCTACTTTCATTTTTTTCCCTATATTTATGAGCACAGGCAAATAAGTAGAACGGGCAATGCCCTCAGGAAGCCATTGGGTTTATTCAGTCTCCAGGAGGGCTCTTCTGCGGGGGCACCTATTCAAAACCCTCAGCAGTAGACAGATTCTGAAGAGTGAGGCCTAGCTCTGGAGCTTAGCTGATGATTTCTTACACATTAAATCTTGGGTTGCTTTGCAAATTGTTTTGTTGAATATGATCTTACCCCAGAAAATGTAGAAATCTCTGTGTGTAGAGTTCTCTGGATGTTCTGGTAATGTGAGCACTATCTCTGCTCTTTCCAGATCTGTGTGGACACATTCATGTGTGCGCTACTCTCTGCTGAAGATAATGCATTGAACTGAAGGATTAAAATGTAGATCTGAATGCTGGATGAGAAAAATTATCTCCAGTATTGGAATGGAATGAAATTATACTCTGAAATGAGGGACTGCCTATTTTATTTTCTCTTGCTTAGAGCCAGTCTTTCGTGTCTTCTCTTCAAAGGAGTATTCTAATAGTTTTTTGGTGTAAACAGGGGGAAGAGCTGTAGAGAACATGTGTCTCTTGCTTAAATGTCATTGCGAGCTGTTGTTATGAAGCAAGCCCAGGGAAGGAATGAGAGGAAACAACACAGCGATGTCTAAGGCACTGCAGTGCTTTTGTTCCGTGCCTGCGCAGCACTGAGAACTGAGGCCGAATTTTAGCCATGCTACAGTGACATTTGTAAAATGAGAGCATGGCAAGCCTGTGAGCTTGGCCAGAATAAAATGCTCTTTTTTAAGGATGGCAGAAAAAAAGTCTGCCTTAATGAAAAAGGGAAAG
>NW_010587519.1:460335-498762 GCF_000705375.1 Tinamus guttatus | reverse complement strand
TGCTGTGTGTAAACAACAGCAACCTTTTAAAAGATAAAGAGGACAAGCAGCACAATAGCATTATCTTTCCTCCCTTTCCACATTTTTAAGCTTAGTTTGAGGTAGAATTATGTGAGCAAAATTGTCAGAGAAAGGAAGCCATTTTAGTTATTTAGAGGGTGATAACTGACCATCACCTATAAGCTGTCTTTTGAGGTTTGGATGTAGCAAACCAGAGAGATCTGCAAATTCAGTGGTATCTCTCCATATCCCCCTTTTTTTTGTAGAAAAATTACAGACGTCATTTTATATATGTGTGTATTTGTACAAGACAGAGCATATGTTCATATACACTGGAAACAGAATTATCGAAGGCCATGATATTTGATAGACATTACCACAAAACACATATAAAGCTTCCTCTGTTCTTGTAAATTGTATTTTTTTCCTTTTTTCTTTTCTATTCTCAGTAAATTGCACAAAGTATCATTAAATGCTCGTCTTTCACAACTCGTCATTTTAACATGTCCAGATTTCAATATTAGCATTGTATTCCTTTGTGAATTGAGCTTTTATTCATTACATTCCTTTTTTAGTCTATCAGTTATTATGCTGCTCATACTTTAGCTTCAGAGCTAATTATAGTCTTCGGCTATGTCCTTCTGAAATATAGATACTGATAGATACTGATAGCACACACCTTGTTTTCCAGCCAGCACTTCCCAAGGATGCTGAATTCTGTCCTCTTACGTTTACTGAAATTCCCTGAATCTTTCTGCATTGTCATTTTGCTATATTGAAATGTGTTACCTACTAGAAAGCTCTGCAAAGAAAGATACCCCCTAATCCTTATAGATGGAAATCCCTGAAAATAGCCATGTACTGTCAACTAACACCTAATGAAAATGTCAATAGTCCTCAGATTGGAACAGTTAAAGTACTGAAACACAGGTAGCCCTATACAAAATAAATCTATTGAGAAGATTAAGAGGAAGATGTCTCAGCCACCCATTCATTAAAAAAATGCAACAACCATCAAGCCTAAATTAACCATGAAAACCATGCTAGCAAAATGGTATTACAAAAAATGCAAAACAGTGCATTCTGGCCCAGAAAAAAGGTGCATTTATTTCAGTGCTTGAGATATGATCCAGAAGAATTAAAAGGGTTGAGCTTGATACCTGTTTCCCATTGACAGGAAAGCAAATTTTGTAATCCCCATTTCATTTCCCAGCTTTCCTGACCAGAATACAGGAAAGACTTTCAATTTTATCTACCTATCACATTTATTTTGCTTATACTTAACATTAAAAGTGAAAGCTAAGTCAGTTTTTGCACACATTCATGACTTTAGTAGCTTGTCTTGTCTCCACACATACAAAGAGATTATGATTTTCTTCCATCTGTAAGTGACTGAAATCTGTAGACTGTGTATTTGTGTTTTCAATGGTTTTAATGCACAGTTTATTTCATATTTATGTTTGAAATTACTTCTAATTCAAAATCTGAATAAGACTATTTGGTGACTGGCTTATTAGACCGCTTTCCTAGGAACTCTAGGGAAGTGATTTCCTGCAAAGTATCTAGGAATAAAGCAGGCAATATCTCTATTAATGTGAGATAATCTTATTAATAAGTGATAAAGAAAAAAATATATATTCAGAAGATAAAGAGAAGTAATGCAATAGAGAAATTGGGGAGCTTTTCTTGTTTCTCTAGAAATCCTTTTTTATTATTTTTTAATAGTATGTACAGGACTTCTGTATAGCAATAAGATAAAGTGCCTATACCATCAAATATTTCAGTTCTATGGATGGGGTATGTTACTCATGGATGACATTCTTGTAAATTAGTCTTTCCCAGATGCTTTGTCTTGTGGCTTAAATTGCTGTAAAACCCATTAAGATATATTATGCACATAAAAAGGACGGAGCAGTTGCAGAATCATTGCTGTAAGGGATTATGTGTTGCTTGATTGTTATCCATTAAACAAAAAGAATTTCATCAACCCACTTGAATCTTATTTCAGATGCTTGCATTCGAATCCATAATGAAGATTAAAGGCCATCGTCTCAATCTGCCATTGTAATTTTTCTCATCTTATCTTATTGTTCATTAAATACTGTTTATTCCTTTATATTTGTGTGTCTATTAAAATGTAGTGTGGAAACCTTGAAGTGTGAAGCACCTGAACTCATAGTTTAAATCATATGTTTATGCCAAAGGAGAACTGTTACAGGAGATGCGTGAATGCCCCTCTCATCCTTCAGACACTTCACTTGAGACCAGCTTTACCCATGGGGGTCGTTGCATTGCTTTCTTAATGAAATATATTTAAGACTAAGGAGGGCAGAGCTTATTTATTAACAGATCAAAATGGTGAGATACTTTCTTTGAGATTCAGTGTTCCAATTTGGCATAATACTCCTGTTTTGCAAGCACTTGACTTCAAACTGCTGTATGCTGGAATTATTTAGAAATCCATGGAGCTTAGATACTCTGTTCAGAGTAGAATCAGACCCAGACACTGATAATCATAGGTCTGTGCAGCATAAAGTTTTAACCAGCACTAATACAACTTTAGCATACTCTCAGGACTTCTTTCGAATATATGTATATTTGTCTAATTGATATAGATGGTAAAAATACAATATTATAAGAGTGATTTTAAAAAATAATTTGCAGATCAATTCCTGTGGCTATCAGTTTCCTTCCCCAGGAATTCATGCTAATTATTTCCTTTTACATTACGTTTTGAGTCCTTGCTTCAGCCTTATAAAAACTCAGTAAATCTAGGACAAAATGGCTTAATTTAACCAGGTTAGATCCATTCACCTCTCTTTTACTGAAAATAGTTTGTTTTTATGTTAACGTTTACAGTTTCCTTTCTTAAAGTCTTGCCACTCTGTTTGTCTCTAAGGACTGTATGAAGGAATTGACAGCATTTGCTTTTTACTTGTAGCAAACTAATAGCCACTAATTTGGTCAAACCCCCATACAGGGTAATGCAGCCAAGGAGTTGAAGGTCTGGAGACCTTCAGTCTATGTCTGTTTCTCCCATAGATTTTCTTAGTCTGAGTTATTATTATACAGGTTACTTCTCCAGTGAAAAAGAGCTTGTACAAACTAAGATTTAAGGTATCCTGCCAATACTTATTTCAGTAATGTGAAGAATAGCGTTTCCTTCTATGCAGGATGGTTCAGCCCTCCCAGGTGAGTCTAATTCCATCAGTTGTGCCTAGGAAACCCAGCTTCCCAGGTGAAGTAAATTAAGAAGGATTAATGCTGCCTGGAGCCCCACAGTTGGTGAGCTGATTGCATTACTCTATAAAAGGAGGCTGCTTGGTAGCTACTTCTTTTCCTCTGGCTGCTCTTCTGGATGGTCTAGTAATACAGAGGTTGGGTTTGGTGCTCTGGCTCTGTGTGCTTCTGGAGGTGTGTTAAGGGAAGGTGTGGGTTTTATTTCCTTTTGAGCCTTCCTTCTCTTTGCACTTAATAGAAAAATGGTAACTATGGTTTATCTGTAGAGTGGGCATGGACTGACCCTGTGTTAGTATCATGATGTTTCCTTGATAATTTAGATTTTTCAGTTATTTTATGAGTACAAGATGTGAGGATACTCTGTCCCTAAAAAAGGTAAGAAAATGCTATGAAAGGAGTGTAGATTGAGCCCCTTCCTGCTCATTTCAAATGTGGATGATTCCTTAGGGCTTTATTGTTGCTACCTATTTTTTTAAAACCATTATCTTAGCTATCAGAGTCTAGTCTCAGGATTCTGTTTCTTTATGAGGACAGGGAAAGTGTTAGCATTGTTTTTAATATCAATTTAGAAACCTAACAGAATTTCTTTTCAAATGTATGTTGAGTGATACTGAAGTGCAGACAGGGTTTGGAATGCAGCACAGACTCTGGTTTAAGCTGGGAAACCAGCAAAATATTGTGATATAATGATTAGATTTCTGGACTCTTCTTGGCAGATAAGTCCCTTACAAGATTAGATGCTGGAGTGATTACATGCTGTGTAATACCATGTCACGAGCAGGAGGGGTTTTCGGTCAAAGAATCGTATTTTGCAAAGTATAGTGTCTGGTAAATCAGAGTACATCAAAGCCAGATTTGGGGCCTTGGAAATGTTGCATTTCAATGAGAAGCTTAAAGCATAGCATTAAAAACAGTACTGCTGTCTAGAAGTATCTTGGAAACAAGAAAGATGCAGTTGCTAGTGCGAGGAGAATCTCAGAAATAAATCTGCTTGTTGTCCTTAACTACATTTCTAAGGCATCAGTGTAAGTTCTTTCACTTGTACATAGATAATCAGAAGGGGGATCTGATAACCACTGTTTTTAAATTTTGACTACCTATTTAAAAATCAGTCTTGCTAATAAAGATGTTACCAACTGTGACTAATTTTTTGCCATGTATTTAAAAAGAAGATTTTAAATCAGTGTCAAGTGCTTTTTAGTATGTTGCTTTTTTGGGTAAGGTATACTTTAATAAAATCTTTAACAAGCATGAGAAGTCTTCTAAGCATATAGATTAAATAATTTCCCAGTGAAGTTGATAACACTTCTAGCAAAACAGTAGTGATATTGATATGATTTTTGGTAACACATTGATTAAAAGGAAATACAAGCTGTTATGAAAACAACTACCAAGAGGTTTTAAGCCTAGGGGGAGTTATTAAGCGGAATATTTTGCAATGCTTGCAAATGAGGAGACTGGGATAATCCTGAATGTGCTGAAACAGATTAGAGACACATCATGAATGTGATGTAGTTAAGAGAAAGTAAATTTGACCAAAGAAAAAATTTTTCATTTTCAGGAACCTTGAGTTTAGTTATTTTCTCCTACAGGCAAAAAAGTTTCCTACCAGAAGCCAAATGCAGCAGGGTTTGAGACTCCAGAGAGAAAAGTTATCTGCCCTGACAGACTGATTAGATTCACAATGTTAAGTTACTGTGTGCATCTGAGATGTCACTCTGACAGAAATACTGCCTGGTATATTTTCTGTTTATGTAATTGAAGATTTTAAGACTGTGAATTTATATTGTATAAATTTAGATTTATGTTTAGGTGTTTGTTTTTGGGATAAACATTCATTATGGATCCCCCAGGGCCTAAGCCTCTCTTATGCATCCACAAACTCATTGTCTTCCATTAACTAACAATATGGGTCGAATTAGCATTGTTATGCTGATGATGTTCAGCTCACATTATGTATATTAATTTTGCTTCCTCATTCAGTTAAGGCTGTTTGGTGTCTTCAGCCTGGGAGCGCTTCCAAGTGGAGTGTCAAAAGGTTGTTCCCTTTTGCAGTTCCCAAGTGCTCGGCTCCACCCTGGGAATTGCTTGTCTGCAGCTTGAGGTGGACCAGGCTCCAAAACCTCCTTTTGCAGGGGCAGCAGAGCCTGGTCATGTGCTCAGCTTTGCAGCTGGGGGTCCAGCAGGCAAGAGCTGTGGGAGACTCCCTGAGCTAGCAGTGCTAGCACTGGGTTCTCACTTGTTGTGTTGATGCTTCAAGTTAAAGGAAGCAATTGTGTGATTCCTTTTGCTAGCATAGGGTGTTGCTCCTGAGAGCAGTTTTCCTTGAAAATATTCGGACTGGTTGGTTAAATTGTTCATAAATCTTTGCAAAGCTGGTACTTAAGTAGGTAGTGGTTTGAAACAGTTTTTCTAGCAAATAACTCCTGGGAGATGATGGCACAGGCTGTGACCTGCCACCTGAAGCCAAGTTTAATAGGGAGGCAGAAGTCTGAGAAACAGAATTGTGTAAAAATAATTATACTGGCTAGGGCAACAGCACGTGTTCATGTTGTGCCAGCTATTTCATTTGGGCCTTGGTGGTATGTGCCCCTGTGCAGTGGGCTGCTCCTGTCTGCCAGTGCTGAGGGCTGAGGTGGATGCACAGGTGAAGGCAGTGGGAGGTGTTGGCTGCCCTGCCCTTTGGCGAGCAGCCCCTGCCTCTGCATGGGCTCCAGCAGCCTTAGCTGCTGAAAATGGAGAAAGGGTGGAAGGCAGGAATTTCCTAACAAACCCACTAACCATGCAAGTGTCTGCCTAGAAAAGAAGAGTCTTGATCTAAGGAATCTGAATTCTGGTCCTGAATTCTAGGGAGTTTTCCTTTCACAAAGGATCCTTCTTCACTTGCAGGGGGTGGGAGACACCTGGAAACTCTTTGACTGGGGATGGAACATGGGCAGGAAATTTTGCTTGCAGATGTTTGATAGCTGTTGCAGAGAAGAAACGGATGGAGTACAGATCTGCACTAGGTTTCAGTGGTAAACCCAAAGCTACTAAAATACGTGTATTTCCCCTTTCCTCCTGGACTGCCCTTCCCTTTAATAATTTCGCAAGGACTCTGCTGGTTTAGTAGATGAACTTCTTGTACTCTTTTAAAGTCTTTCTAGCCCTTTGCTTGGACGGAGGGGTGGAGGGGAATGAGAACTGCATGGAAATTGTGGTTCATTTGAGGTGTCCTCAATGGGCACTTTCAATTAACCACTGAATGCATCACTTGCTTTAAATAGCCTGACTACAGTCATTCATAAGAATAACAAAAGGTAGTGGACTGATTAACATTTGGTGGAGTTTGAATGTTGAACTTTTTTTTAAATTTATTGATGTGGGTTAGGCAGTCATTCTCTCTCCCACACACATCTGCTCACAAGGCGCTGATGCCTATTTGAGAAGAGTGACACAAGATTTGGCCAGGGCTGTCCATTTCAGCAAGGTTTTGATAGTGACTGTTTTTATTCAGAACTGAAGCATCAAAGGGAAACTCAGAAAAGAGCAACAACCCACATTTGTGCAGTTGTTTGTATCCATTACTGTGGTAAAATCAGTTTGACGAGACTGGCAAATATTTACAGCTGTTTAACTGGGAACACAGGCTTGAATAGAATGTGCTCAATGGAAATCTCAATTTTAAATTATTTAATACAAGAAAAATAATTCAGTCAGAGAATACTGATGATGAACTTAGTCTATTCACTTGAGTAGCAATCTGTAGATTAGATGAACTCTGTGAGAATAGTCTCATATGAGTAGCAACTGTGTGAAGGCAGAATCTTGCTCAGAATGTAGCTGCATCTTAACTGTCTGCAAATTTGAATTCAGTAGGAAATGCAGCTGCTCATTTGGGACATGGACTTGTTTAGAAACCAAACTAAACAGAAATAAATAAATAAATGTTGGAAATTAGGTTTTGATGAGAGAGCTCCTTTTAACAAGGTCTCTGGACAGCTTAGGAGATTGTGTTGCTATGTTTCCTGAAATGAAAATGTTCATAAACTGAGGCAGTTTTTCAGCATGAACATCTATTTCAAATGAATAGATTAAAAAGCTTTTGAAAAGCAAAAGAGGTAGATTTAAATGCAGAATGTGTGAATTGCTGGTGTTAAATCTATAATTCAATCTTGGTTTATCATCCTAAGCAAGAGATGGATTTCTGGTAATGGATTGTCAGGTCTAAACTACACTGTATTTTTTTGTTATAAGCACAAGTAGTTTCTTGTAAACTCAGCATGTAATATTTTTCTACATAAATACTTTTTCATATAAGATTTTGTGCTAGCTCTGGTACTAAAGAGCTGAGGTTTTGTAAGGATGTTTGCACATATTACACTTTAAGGCTTGAGAAGCAATGAAATTAAAAGGCTCTTGCAATTAAAAATATTCAGCTTTTATTAATCTTCCTTATTTATGCAGGGTAAATGCTTATCATAATTTATTCAAAGATTCTTTTTTTGACTAGCAGACTATAGAATAGTTTGTTGTTGGCTGACACTGAACCAGCTCTTGGTCAGCCAATGGATGTGTTTGATGAATTTTGCCAAAGGTTTCATGCACTGGAATTTACCTCTGGAGTCTGGCCCAAGAGCTCTTTGTTCAAAAGTGACTAATCTTTCTCACCCCAGCTACATTTCTTCAAGTACAGGGGTATCTCCTAGTTCTGTCACAGGACTCTGGAGTGGCACATTTCTCCTGTGCATATTCCACAGCGATTACAATTTTGTTGCACAGTAATCTTTCCTACTCAGCCAGGTGCCTGAATCTCAATGTATGTTTAAATATCTGCTGAGATATTATTAACTTGTATTATTTGTATTTTAGATATGCAAACCCATTAATCCAGGTTACTTACTGGTTTCCTTTTTTTTTTCAGAACAAATCCTGTTACCTTTCAAACAGCACAAAAATTGGATTCTAAGTGGCTTCTTTATAAAAAATAAACTGATGAATAACAATGTTTTAAACTCTCTAAGCCATCTACACTGTCAGCTTACCTATTGTGCATTCAATTTGAAAGGAATACTAAAATGAGTGCAGACACTGCAAATTATGGCTTTGTGTGGAATTCTAATCCCCAATATTTGCATGTGTCTAACATTCTAAAATTCCTCTGATTCCTCCAAGATTGTTTTGGTGTACTTGGGGACATGGTGCAGTAAGGGTGAGAAGCAAGCTGGGTAGCTCTAGGGGTGGCTGCTCAGGAGGCCGGCCCTGCTGAGCTGTGTGGCACAACTGCCCCTGCTCCTGTGTCACTGCTGCACCCGGAGGCAGGTGGCTGCAGCCAGGGTGTCTTTGGCAGTTTTTTGGAGCTGCTTTGCTGAACTCAAGCACCTTGCCTCAAGAGCAGCTTCCAAGTTGGAATGGGATTGTTAGTATCTGTAAATGGTGATAAATATGAAAGACCAGACTCACTATTTTGGAACTCATTCAAAACATAAAGTCCATCCAGTTGCTAATACTGTTCATTTTTACTCACGTATTTCCAGGGCAAAATAAAGAGCTGTTGCTTTCTGAGTAGATGTTTTATTAGACCTTATCTTCATCCTCTCCACTAGTTCAGAGCATGGTTAGCATTCTTGATGCACTTGGCCACACAACTCCTAGCCTTATTTTTTTTCCATTAGAATTGTGTGCTTGGTTTACAGATGGCTTGTTTTTTAATCTAGTCCTTTCCATTCACAAAACACAGAATTTATGCAATAAGCATTCTGTTCGATGAGGCAATATCAATTAAGTACTCCCTATTTTTCCTGGCCAAAGAGGGAGGAGCCTTGCTTTGCTCCATGTGTGGGAGAAAAAAAAATTGGAATGTGATGGTTTTTGGGTGGGACTTCATTTTGTGAGTGATCCAGGTAATTAATGAGCTTCACCTCAGTGCTGGTGGGGTACTCTCTGTGTTTGAATACTTGAAGTTGCAAGAGACAGCTTTGCTTTGGGTGCTTTTTCACTGAATTGAGTTTGTTCTGTATTGAGAAAGAAGCGGAACAGACGTGTGCGAGTTCTGCAGTATGTCACTGTGAGATGAATAACACAAACAAATGCACAGAGATGCAGTGGACCTGGGACAGGCCTGAGTTCCTGGGCTGCTTTTGTTGTGGGCTGCTTTCATTGCCCTGGAAGGCATCTCGCTGTCTGTGTATGTTCGTGCAGCCATAGTAACAGCCCTGCTCGAGGCTCTGCAGCAGCACTCGAGTGAAATCAGACCTTTGGTATCACTGAGAGCAAAATAGCTGTAGAATTTGACACAGAGGAATCTCTCATGCCAGGAGGGAAGGAAGGGCAGCAGAGGAGTGCCAGCATTGGGACATGCCTGCAGTTGGGGCACAATTTATTTAGGGACTTGGCAAGTCCCTTTCACCACTGCCATTCGGCAGCCTTTTATGATGTTTTGCAGTCCTGCTTTTCTTTACAAGTTTGGAAAGGGTGAGGACCTTTCCTCCTGCTCTGTTTGATCCTTTATTTCTCATTGTTCTTCATGTTTAACAAAGAAACCTGGCACAGGTTCTGTGGAAGGAGGGAAACATCCTCTTTTTGCCTCTTGGAATTCTTCTTTGCAGAGTAAGCAAATCTGTGGGCTCAGACATTTGGGTACTTTGGAAAACATTAATATGGTAAATAGGAATATTTTTTCTTCTCAAATCTAATTTCAAAATGCTTCATGTTCTCCTATTTCAGTAATTATGTGGGAATTATATTTTTCCTGAGGAGGGGAACCCAAGCAATAAATAGACAGTGCAACATCTAATGCAAAGTGCTGCTTGTTTTTTAGAAACCTCGTCCAAGCAAATCTTGAAGCAAAATGTCGAACAGCTTAGCATTCTGTTCATATACAAGTTTTTCAAGGGAAATACACACAAAATGGTGCCTATTTGTAAATCTTAGTAAATTTTGGGATGCTCATATGCTGTTTTTCAGTTTTGCAGTATAAGACCTATAGCTGCATGCTGTGGAGTTTGGTTGAAATGTTCCACTGCCAAAGGAAAAAAAGGCCAAGCAATCTGTTCAATTAAAATCAATGGAAAAATTCCCACCAACTTGAGTGAAAACTAGTATGTGAAGATGACTGGAAATGGTCTGTGGAGAATTCTAAAGATGATAGCTTTGAACTGGAATAAAATGGGAACCAGTGTAAGTGTGTGCTGTGGGGACTGGGGGGGGTGAGGTAGGGAATGTGCAAATGGGGCCTCTGATAGTAGTGAGAATACCTGCAATGAAGTAGGATTCCACTGAAGAACCCACCGAGTTCAGAGTGTGAATGTTCCGCACTAAAGCACTTGGGAGCCTGAGGTTGTGCAGGTGGCAGGGCCAGCGATAGGGGAGCTGAAAGTCTCTTGAGCAGACAAGGAGAAGCTGCAGGATTTGCATCTAATCGAATGTGGTCATGGGGCCTACAGGAGTGAGGGCGGAGGTGAAGGTGTGTGGCCTGGCAGAAGCTGGTGGCTCAGGTGTCCCTGGTCAAGCCAACCTGCTGTAGTTCATCTGAGCAGCCGTTGAAGGCCTGTGGGCCATTTGGAGCTGTCTCACCTCCCTGCTGTGCACTGAGGCTGGGCCTGGTGCTGGGAATGTGTGGGAGCAATTGGCTCCTTTGTGCCAGGAGGCCACTTGGCAGTGGGAGCTGCTTCCTAGCACCTGCTGCCACCAGCCTTGCACCTGCTGCTTCCCAGGCCCTCCTGGAATTCTTGTTTGGATCAAACCTGGTAAAGGTTTTAGGAGAACAACAGGATTGTACTAGACAAGCACCTCTAATGGAAGCATTTGTTTTTATCAGATTTGTTTTGCTTTTATCCTGTCCCCGCCCCCCCCACTCCATTATTATGAAATTAAAAAATAATAGGTTAGGTGTGCAGTCTCTTCCCTAGGGACTTGGATTGTGATTTTTGACAAAACTGACCTTGGGAATTTTCCAGATTCCAGTCTGTTTTAATTCATGTGAAAAATCTAGATTTTGACTGGAAAAGATGTGTAGGTAGATGTTGCAATTTAGTACTATGCAGTGTAGTAAACCTGATGCTAAAAGGACTAGCTTTCACATTCCTGATCTCTGTGGCTTTTTTCTCCTCTTCCCTTCCTGCTTATCTGCTATTTTGGTATATGGGGATTGTGTTTTGCCTCTCAGATTTTAAAAAAAGCACTGTTTGCATGTTTCTGCTCATACAGTATTTAGCATAGGGGATAGTATGGAACCCTTAAGGAATTCTCTAAAAGGACACCTTAATTAATGTCACCACCTGTATGGAAGTGCATTTGCCCCTGGCAGTGTAGGGGAGTGATACTGAATGGTGACAACATTGTCCCCCTTCTCCTGAGCATCATAACTCTTGATCTTTCCCGTTTCAGCACAGCTACCTCACAATGCATCTGCTTGCCCACATAAATTATACTTGTTCGTTCATTTTCTCAATCATTGTATTTTAGGAAAAGGCGAAGAAGACAATTCAGTGAATAACAGCTGTAGACCAGAAGTGCTGTAATCATCGAAGGTGTCCTGATTTGTTTTAAAAGCCTTCCTGAAAGCAACTGAACCATGACATTTTCAGGTAGAATTTCTTTGAAAAGAAAACAGTTGCAATGTGTAGTGTGAATAGACTTGGGACTCTGGGCAATATTGCTTTATAGCATAGGTGAATAATACCATGGGAAGTCTGTCCAGGCTGTGTAACTAATTTCTGCCTGCAGGGCACTTGTCAGAAAACATTGTGAGATGGCTGCATTTTGCACTGACAGGATTTGTCTTCATTCCCCCAAATGGTGGGGGAGAGGAGGAAGAGGCGGGGGTGGCAGTGGCTTGTGTATGTTTAAAAACAACTTCAGTAATATTTTCTCACAAACTATATTTTGATGTTTATCCAGGCTGTGTAACTAATTTCTGCCTGCAGGGCACTTGTCAGAAAACATTGTGAGATGGCTGCATTTTGCACTGACAGGATTTGTCTTCATTCCCCCAAATGGTGGGGGAGAGGAGGAAGAGGCGGGGGTGGCAGTGGCTTGTGTATGTTTAAAAACAACTTCAGTAATATTTTTTCACAAACTATATTTTGACGTTTATTTTGTCTGGAGCTTCATTTAGCTGAAGTCCCAACTACATCTCTGGTCTGTAGGTGTTTTGGCACTGTTGTGATCTGGGTCAGGTTTGAACGAACCTGCTGACACTGTGTGATCTTTCTTAACGTGCAGGGGTACAGGCAGCTATTTGCTTTATATCCAGCTGCTGGGAGAAACTCATTCACTTGTTCAGTTCTTTTACCCACAGGTGTCCTTTGAGAATGTTTATTGTTTTGTCACTACTTTTGCTTCCTCTGGTCCCCTCTGGCTGATTCAGTGATCCTGCTTCCTTCTTGTCCAGCTAGTCCGCAGTGGTGCGGTTCCCTCTGTGGTGGACTCCGTGCCGCTGAGCGCGAAGTGGGATCGGTGCAGACTGCCGTGGTGTTAGGCTGTGCATTATTTGCTGTGTATGGAAGGTATATGGTTTTATTTCAGCATTAGTCCTGCAATCCAAACTGTTCCAAAAGTTGGGAACAGACCTGCTCCAGGAATGATCTTGCAGGACTTAATGTAACCTTTAGTTCTGTGCACTGGAGGAGTCCTAAGGAGGTCTGACATTGTGTATTGTGCATATATGTAACATGTTACATATGCATGCTCCCCTAAATAGGACTTACATGACCTGATAGAGTAAGGAGTAGCAAGTGCTGCTGAAGTGTCTGCACTGGGAATTTGTATTTTCTTTTCATAAGAGCTTTCAAGTAAAATACTGCTGCAAATAATTTAAATAATACTGAGTGTATTTATGAAAATGATCTTTTGGTCATTCTCATTTCTTCCTTGACTAAGATATATGCAGTCTGCCAGGATATCATAACAGGAGGATCTTAACAGTGGGATCATTTAGGAATGTGATTTATTTAAAGTGTGTTTAAATTGACAAAAGTCTCTTCAGTGTGGATGCAGCTATTTCTACATTTCTGCTAGGAAGGCCTTTTAGGATAGTGGTAGTTTAGGCAGTGCTGACAGAAATAATGAATTACCAAAATCACTAGACTGCCATGTGTTCCTGCACACTGTTTACTCCACTCTTTGTGGTCTGATCTGGATCCTGCAGCAGCGAAAGGCAGTAAGACAAGTTGGGGTTTTCAATTCTAGGGAGTCAGGGAATTATTGAGAGCTTCTTTGTAACTCACCGGTGTGGAAAGCGGAGGGGAGTTTTGTCTGTACGTAGCTTCCCAACAGTGTGGAGCCCACCCAGCGGCTCGCAGCGGTGGCTTTTGGTTCATCTCGGCGGGAAGGACGGAAGCTGCGACCCCAAGCTTCTCTATAGCCCGTCTGCAGAGCTGTAGTGTTTCTGTGAGTTATAGCAAGGCTCTTAGAGTGAGAGTGTCATAAAGGCCTCTCAGTGGGCAGTGTGTTTAGGAGCATTATAACAAAATGTCTTTCAGAGATAAGCAATTAGGAGCTTGATCCCACTGCCTTTATTCAGTGAGATTACTTGAGTGAGCAAGAGTGTCAAGACTTAACTTTCATGCTTTTCAGTGGCAATATAGTGTGTGTGTGTGTGTGGTTTTTGCATGGTGTCCATGGAGTGTATCTAGAAACAAAAAAGGAACAAAATAAATTCTGGCATCTTAAGCTCATCTTTTTGAAGCAAGCATGTGTTTTCAGCTGGTTCCCCAGCTAAGCTGTGCAGGGCACACTCAGGATGAGACCTTCCAAGGAGACTGATTTTTCTCAAGAAATGTTGATTGCCTTTTTCAACCTCAAATCTCTTCTGAGTGCCTGGGATAAGGCCACCCATTAAACCTGATGAACTCATGGTGTAATTTAAATGGAAGCCAGGCCTGCCTTTTAAGAGAGGCCCCATCCACACATTTTGGGCACTTTTTCCTTCTGTGGCAGTGGGAAGCCCCATGCTGTGCACAGTTATGGCACCTGCTTCAGTGATGTGGAAGTAGCAGGCAACAGACCCAGGCAGTGAAATAACATGAGCCGGCTGTGCTGCTGTGAGGGTATTGGTGCAGGATAAATTAGACATTAGACATGTAACTTAGCTGATAGGAATGAATTTGCCGTCCTGTGGGAGAAGACACAGGGGATGCCTGCCCAAGGAGACAAATATTTATGCTATTCCTTAGCACTGGTGATGCTGTTTAGCCAATTGTGATCCAAGCCAGTGTTTCTAGGAATTGTCAAGAGAATTCTGGGCCTTTTATGGAAGACATCCTCAGCATTTCTCTGTGGGAAAGTGCACTGCATGTATTGCTTAGAGAAATACTGCCCTGTGGCACTGCTCAGTATTGCTCTGCAGGTAATGCTCTGTTTTTATCCAGGGTTGCTGGGAGGCTGATGGCAGGACCAATCTCAGAGAATTTAGTACCACAGATGAAATAATCATTTTCAGTCTGGATAAAGCCTAACTCTGGAGTGGGAATTGTGTTTGTGGTATGTGGTTTATCTGCAGCTAGGAAAAAATAACTACTGTCATGAAGGGTGGAAGTGCAGAACTCTGCAGTGGTTTTGAACTGTAAGACCAGCTGATGTGAGGTACAGCACCATTTCATGCAATAGTGTGTCCTAATAAATCCAAATTTTTAACACTTTTTTCCCTGGCTACTCCTTGACAGATGAATTCTCTTGCTATGCAAAAGCGCTGCTTCTGATCATCTAGGGATGAGAAAATTGAGTCATCACTATGTGAAATCACAGCACCACACAAGGTCAGATTTTCAGTTGACCAAAGGCCAATGCAATATATATTGATTTGTATGAAAATACTTAAAGGGAGCAGGTTCTCAGAGTTTGGCCATTAGGCAACACAACAATTTGTATTGGCAGCTTCAAACTATCTCTATTTTCTTCTGTTAATTTATATACAACTGCAGCCCAAAACTTGTGAAATATGTTTGTAAATTCATAGATAGAAGGAAATGTTGGCTCCAAACTATGTCTCAGGGCTTCACTGGATGTTTGCTGTGGTCTGGTGCAATGTTTTCCTCTTATTAGCAGAATTGAGCTGTAAAACACTTGATTCCAACAGCCATTACTTAAATTCCACTTTCACTGTTATTTTTTTTGTCATTACTAATGTTATTTTAGATAATCAGCAATTCTAAATACTATCATCATGTCTAGACATAAGAAATTTGCACATTAATATTTCTATCTCTGGCCCTGAATGTATGCCTAAACTTTCATGCTTGTGATAATCATTATTCTTAGCTCAAAAATCTCCAACAGTTTAAAAGGCAGAGTTCATTAAGTTAATCGCCGTTTCTTGATGGCAAATTGTCTTGTTGGCATAGTCAATCTCCATAGGAAACCTAAACAGCTAAAATGTAATCAGATGCTGTTACAAAAGTGGTTACAAAAAATGGCAAAGTGGTTGAAATAAGCTCATTTTAAAGACACTGTGTGCCAAACCTTGATACCTTGTCTCTTCCTTTTGTCAAAAAATTGATTTTGTGTATTGTTTTCAAGTTGGCCAGTACAGTAGGTAATTCATCACCACTGAGATATAAACTCAAGCAGTCTCCAAAAATAATTGAATTTTGCAGAAATTCTCTAAGGGCATGAAAAATCCATAACAGCCACTAAATTCTGTTCTTTGTAGAAGGAATCTGAAATATTACAGTTACTATTGAGTAGAAAAAAAGCCTCTTTAGTTTTTGGTGCTGATTCTAGTAGGAATAATTTGTTGTTTTATTATCCTTTTCTACTGTTTTGATGGAATTTGTATGGAAAAATATGATAACAGATATCAAAAGACATAATTTGCAATGGGAGAGAGAAACTGGCTTAAGAATTAAAGTAATACAAATGCAGGAGATTTTAGTTTTGATCTAAAGCTGTGCTAGTATCTGTACCTCAATTGGAGGACAGCTGGTTGCTAAATAAATGAGAAAGGCAGAAAGAACAAGAGCAGGATTTAGGTTTAAGCTCCCTATCAAGTCAATATTGAAAGGTAGAACAAGTTTCACAGAATAAACTTTGTCAAGCGGGAGTGGGCGCTAGGACTGCATCTCCCTGTGATTTTGATCATTTCAAAATCTCTCTGGAGAGCTGTGGGATTTGACTTGCCCATCAAATTCAACTGTGGAGCAAGATTCCTTACAGTGATGGTCATATACTGAATTTACATTGCCATGGATGCTTTCTTTTCTGGAGAGGTACCACAGCTTCCAGTGGACCAGGGTGGTGATGAGCTTCCCAAGTTTTGGATATGGCCTTGAATTTCTGCGGGAACTCTTGTGTTGGCCTGGGTTAAATGTGAAAGTAAACAGACTGCAAAATAAGGAGACACTGTGATAATTTATTACAAGCTTGCTTATATCTACATGCATAATAGCATGCTGTAAAATCTTATCAGAGGATGCCAAGAGGTGACAAAAGTACCATTTAATATTTCAAATGATGTTGTTTTGTGTATTGTTGTATCCAAACTGTAAAAAAAAAAATCAGACTATATTTTTTCCTGTCACTCTCCTATGCCTAGGTCTGGCTTAGTAAATCTACTGCATCAGTAGCTTCTGCCTGAGTTCAGATGGTTTATGGCTCTTTAACCAGTTCATTGGCAGTTGCTGTGTTGCTGGTGTTTGGTAGAATAATCATTTGGAAACAAAGGAGTGGCTGTGCTGCTCTGGAAGGATCAGCATCCATAGCTAGCAGGAGATTCACAAGTGAAATGAAAATACAGCTTTGTCTTTGCTATAGTCCTTGCCCTGACTGCTGTCCCAGCACAGATCTCAGGGGTGGCACAAGGACAGTGCAGGGGAAGCCCTTCCTGGCACCAGGCAGCTGCCCCCCTGCATGGGGTGTCCAGCCTGCAGCTCCCTGTGGCCACTGTGCAGACACACTTGGAAGGATGCCAAAGGCAGGAGTGTGATAAGCTGCTGATATTCTGTTGCTTGGGATAATCAGCCCCATCTGTAACCTCCCTTTGCTGGGTAGTAGGTGTAGATCCCAGACTCATCAAAATAAATGGAATGCTTTAAATGTTTCCAACCATGTTCCTTAGAGCAGCTCTTGGCAAATGGATATTATCTGCACTGCAATATGTTCTCTTTCCACATGATCCTATGGCAGCAAAAGCAACTTCAAGTCTTCATAACATATGGAGGTATCAATCCTTATTTTTTCTGGGCTGAAATAGAGCAAGCAGGTAGATTGGGAGCCTTGGAAGGCACGTAAGAGGAGTCTATTTTCCCTTCCTCTGCAAGCTTGAAGCCAGGATCAGAGACAGTCAGTGTCTGTATTGAAGTTCAAGGACACCTTTGCTTTTGTGTTTTTACAAAGGTGAAATAGAGAACAGTCTTGGAGCAGACATGGAGAGGCTGTAATGATAACTTCCTTCCTATATATTCTGATCAATATGTATAAGTACTTTAGGGAATAATATGTAGGGAAGATTGGGTGAAACTCTTCTTGGTGGTGGCCAGTGACAGGGCAAGGAATAATGGGTACAAGTTGAAACAGAAGAAGTTCGTCTCTATATGAGAAAGAACTTCTTTACTGTGAGGGTGTCAGAGCCCTGAAACAGGCTGCCCAGAGAGGTGGTGGAGTCTCCTCCTCTGGAGATCTTCAAAACCTGTCTGGATGCCACCCTGTGCCATGTGCTCTAGTTGTCCCTCCTGGAGCAGGGGGATTGGACTAAGTCTCTAGAGGTCCCTTCCAACCTCAGCCATTCTGTGACTGATATATTGCATACAACCTTCTCCCACCATCAGTGGAAGATAGTTACTGAAAGCAGATAGATTGTTAGAAGGGTTGGGGAGAAGTTTCTAACAGAACATTGGAATTGATCTGTTCATCTTGTTTAACTTCACAAGAAACTTTCCTGTGCTGTTAGTCTGGTTCTGGGAGTGGTTTTAATTTATGACCTGCCTTATGACCAGGCTGCTGTAGCTCCTGCCCTTTTCCAGAAGGACTCTGCTAGCGCTTTGCTGAGCCTCTTTGCTTGCACATTGCTGCTAGGTGAGAGCTTTTAATGCAGATTCTGCTTCCATCAGTATAGGAGGATGCTGTAGGGGAGGGCTGCAGCTGATCTGACAGACAGTGCATGTTGGATGGGAAAGTTCCTGCAGAATTCTTTTTACAAACCACTGACATGCGCAAATATTAGCTGTCATAGCATGGCATTTAATTCCAAATGTATTTGTTCAGTAGCTAAAACAGTATTTCACTGAGGTTGAATTAAGCTTCCTAGTCCTCCCTGCAAATGACTTTGCTTGTTTGGGCTGCCATAACAGACAGGACCTTGTTCATTTGTTCCCTATCCTTGCTGCCCCTGTTAGGACAAGGGGGCGAGTGAGTGCTGATAACACCATAGATTTTATGAAATGGAAGCATCTTTATTCAGAGGCCACTGCAGGTATGAATCCTAGCCAGTGTTGATGGGAGCATGAGGTGAGCTGGTACCAGGGGGCAGGAAGCACTGCACAGTTATCCAGTGCCCAAGCCAGCATGTGTTCAAGCTGGCAAAGCTGTTCTCTCTGTAGTTGCTGTGAACTGTCATTTTGGGCTTTTTGAAAATTTGCAGCCATTATATTGTCCTTTCGCTACTTCTGTCCTGAAACATTTCATGTTTCTAAGATGCATTATGAAGGGCGGGATTGCCTTCCACTGAGGAATTATCTACTAGCCAGTGCTGAAGGAAGGATATAGGATTTCATGGACCAGTGAACTAATACAAAGTGGAATCCTATTTTCCTATCTTCCAAGTGACTACAGAATTCCATATTAATGTACTTTATGTTATATGGTTGCCACCTGTTCATATTATCAAGAGTTTGAATATTTAAGCATTACGTATGCCATCTCCTACCAATTTGTCTGTATTTCAGTGCTGGTTTCTCCTAGTATTTCCATACTGTATTCATCCATTCCTCTTTTCTTTCCTTGCCAAAAAGAATAGCATGACCTGGAATGATTGGATCTATTTTTTCATCAAAAATACTCAGTTTGCACCAAAAATAAAATTGCTCACATCCTAACCTGGTGTAAATCCACATAGCAACGTTATTCTAACACTGCTTTTTGCCAGCCTAGTATCTGCTTCTATGTGTTTTTGTATTTTTCTCAAAGCCCAGAAGAGTACATTTTTCAGAAAGCAGCTTTGAAGCTGGCTCGCTTCTAACAGTTCAGAATCCCATTTCACTATCATGTGCACATTTTAGAACCATCATAAATCTCATGTAAACAGTCTATAGCTTCAATGCAATGCATATATTTAAATATATGATGATCCAAGGGCCTATTGCGTGCTGGTGCACAGACGTGTGGGTGGGTGTGAGCACAGCGACTCATAAGGGGTCGTTGGATCATTTCTGCATCTGGACTAATAAATGGCAACTGCAGTTAATGGAGAACAATGAATCTTGGAACAAAGGGAAAAAATAGCGCATCTGCTAAAAGGAAAGATGTCTCGAATACTGATTAGGAAAGAGATCTGGGAGTTGTTGTAGAAAATCTCTAAAGCATTCAGCTTAATGTGCAACTGCAGTGAAAAGGGCAAAGTGAGTGCTGGCTTGTATTGCTGGAGGAAGGCAATATAAATCAAAGGCCTAGCAGGCTTTGTTCCTGCTAGGCTCTGTTTTGACATCACCCAAAGAACAGAACTTTATTTGCTGTTGGTCACTACAGCTTCAGAAGTGTGTGGTGTTTTTTTCTAACTGGAGGGGATTTTCTCTGTAGCAAACTAAATTACCATCTCCTGTGTTCTAAGATAACGTAGAGGGAGAGAGAAGAAAAGCTTCAGTTCATTAAGAAATAAAGCCCTGGTACTCTGATTAGTGCAGTTTAATTCCAGCAAAGAACAGTCTATGACTTGACCTGAGTTTCAGTATTAGGAAAAAAGATATGAAAATATTATCTAAAACATAGAGATTTTAGATTTAAAAAAATAAATGTTGTGTTGAAAATCTCATTTCATGACAGCTCTAAACACAATGTGAGTTCTCAATACAAAGACAGTAAATGGTAGAGAAAAATGTAACTGCTAGTAAATGAAAGGTGCAGAAATAATGAGCTAAAAGCTCTTATCTGCCTACAAGCATTCTAATTTTGCTACATTTTAGTTTTACAAGATTCTCACAGAGCTGAGCAGGCATTATGCTTAAAAAGCAGAGTATAAAACTCAGAGCAGAACCAATTGCAGTTTTGGTGTATAGCAGTCTGTCCATATTTCCCCTGTGAATCCCTGCATTCCAAAGGTTACAACTCATCCAGAAATAATCACTGCTGGTTAAAACTGGTGTGTAAAATTCTGTCTAGAATCAAGCTGGAATCTATGTAGAAAGATGCATAAAGAAGTTATTTTAAGCATCATTCCTATTACTTTCAAATATCTGAATCTAACAATATTATTACTAGATATGCAGTAGATCTAGAACATTTTTCCTCTGTAGGTAGTTGGAACCTTAAGTCCTGTGGGAATCTGCAAAGCCTCCATTTAAATTCAGTGGAAACAAACTCAAAGGCACATGAGGTATGATACACATCTGTCTTCATCTGAACATCATCTGTACATACACTGCACATAAGTGCAGTGGATGTACACCAGAGATGTGGGAAGCAGGGCAGCCCTGGTTTGGTTGACACATGCTGCTGACCATCCTTTGCGGGCTGCATTCCAGTCAACCTCTAAACTGTCACTACAAATTCCCTAGGTTCTCATGAAGAAGGGTAGAGTTTTTGACCAGCATGCTTCTGAAGAAAACTATCTCTGACCAGAAGGAATGGGAGCAAAAAAAAATTTTATGTAGTCAAGTCATTTCATGATCGCTAATGATGGACTTTGTTTTTTTTTTTTTTTTTGCTTAAGCATGTGAAGTACTGCAGCAATGCACAGTCTGAAATACTGACTGTTTTGTCTGGAACAATGTTCCTCATTCTTTTCCTCGGGACAAGAGCAGACATTTCCCAAATTCAGTCATTTCCCAAATCTTATTCTATTCTCATTGAAAAGAGTTCGAGTAGTATTTTCAGAGTGTGTTTAGTTGCCACATGAAGTGTGGTGATGATAGCCAAGGAAGATGCCTCATGTTTCCCTTACCTGTGTCCAACACAGGATGGGTTATAGTCATCTTTTCTGTTAATGCCTGTGAAAGGGATAATGAAGACCTAATCTTGTAGAATGTTTTCTATTTCTTTAGACGGATGCAGTAAAACAAATCTTCAGCTAGCAAAGCTGCACTGAATCTGATTTATTCTCCCAAATTCATTCCTTTGTTTGATTGCCAGCCTTCTGCTTGTGTATCCTCTCTAATCCTCACTTTGTTGAAGCTGCTTTTGTTAAGCTTGTGTTTCTGCACCTGTGATGAGCTTTCACAGTGCTTCAGATACTGCTGCTCATCAAGGTAGTCCCTATAGTGCCATGACTCTTTATGAAGAGTGCTAAACCATTTTCTTCAATTATATGTGCTTCTAAAAATCGAGTCACAGGGATAGAGAGGACACCAATACAGATGTCAATGCACCTTTTTGTTCATAAGTATTCAGAGAGTAGTGGCTTCAGGAAAGCGCTGGAGGTGCTTCCTGCAGCAGTGCTAGCACTTCTAAAGCTGCATACGTGGTTTCTTTAAAACTAGTGTAGCTTCCCAAAGAAATAGCCAACTTGCTGGTAAGTACAGTGTCATTCTTAAAGGTCTGTGTAAGGGTGAGTAGCAAGAGAAGCCTTGTGTATGTCCAGTGGAGTTGGCGAAGGTGGGTTCCCTGCTGGGAGTTTCTCAGCAGCTGCCACCCTCGGTGTGTGCCTCTGCTTAAAGGGCATGGCACTACCAATGCAGCTCAAAAGCCTATAGACTGTCCAGGGGTAAAACGAACCTTCTGTGGCCATGCGATGTGAAAGAGGGACCCCAGACTGTATCTGTACAACATAATGGGGTGTGCTTAGTTTTCTCAGTGGGAGACTTTGCCTCACCTTTTTGATCTGACTACTCATCCTGCATCTCAATTTCTAGACTAGATGTATTATTCTGCAGTTATATTCCACTTCAGGTCAAATAACAAGAAAAAAAATCAAGGGAGATGTGGTGCAAGCTGAACATTTTTCACTTTAACAGTATTTTAATTATCAGGAAAGTTACCCATGTATAGTTATGATAAATTGCTTTGTTATGGGGTGGTATAAACTTTAAGTGCAATGACAAATATTTCCGCTTGATCAAGAAAACTGAAATAGTGGAAAACTGTTTCAATATGGACATTGAAGATGGAAAACTGGTGAAATTAACAATGTCCCCTGCATGGTATCTTTAATTAAGTTAATCCCAAGTAATTATTCGCCTTTGAAAAACATGCACAAAAAGAACATACCCTTAAAAGCAGAGTCATAGCTCCTAAAAGAAAGCCACAAATGCACAAAAAGTCAAAGAAAAGGCTAGTGAGAGATTAAAAAAAATCAGGATTCTATCCCATAACCAAAAAAGATCAGACTTTAGTGTAATGGTGGTTTAGAAATGAGGAGATGAGAAAAAAATAGTAGCAGTAGAAGACTGCAGGGGAAGTAGGAGTAGCAGGGAAAAGGTGGACTGTTCCAGGTTTGCTCCTATTTTTACTTATTTCCGTTCCCTTTTTCCTATTTCTCTCTTTTCTTCCTAACTATGATTCAACAGGAGCCAAACAAAAGGGCTCACCAAGGGGAGATGGGGCTAGTATTTCACTTTCTCAGCAAGAGACAAATGTCATGGAAACAAGTGCAGAAAAAATGTTCTGAAAAAAAATAATCCTCTGTTACAGATCATTATAAGGTCAATTTTTAACAACAAATATGGATAATTCAAAATATAGCCCAGGAAGAGCTGGAAACCTGAAGCTGACCTTTAGATCCTTCAGGCTGTAAGTTCAAAATAAAATCTTGCTGATTCTCTTGCACTTTTGTTATGTATTTCCTTTTGCATTCTCTGAGGTATGATAATAACCTCTGGAGATGCAGTTCATACTAGGAAAAAGCAACTTTCTGTCTTTTCATCAAATAAAGGGAGGATGTTGTGGTATTCAGAGGGCTGCATATATTGCTCTGCTTTGGTTCACTACCTTGTTGTGTCCTGGCTTTTCAGCTCTGCTGAATAATCATGTTAATTCCTGATTTTTATAAACACTGGACAAATTATTTTGAGAAACAGCAGCTTTCTGATTCCTGGTAGCTACTGTGTGGTTTTCTATCAGACATTTCAAAACACAGATGCTTGATCTTGGTGAAATAAAATAAATGAATATTTAGATTCTGAGGTGAGCAGCTGCAGTGAAATGGACCCACAATAGTGAGTACACACTGTCTACTGATTTTTTTATCAGTGTTTTGGGTAGACAGTGCTAAATACCTTTTGTAAATTAAATTGACCTATTCATGTATATGAAGGAGCACATTCAGGAGTCTAATATAAAAATATAGATTTTTAAACAAAACACTGCAACCCACTCACTCCTTTGCATTATAATAGTACCCGTTGACAGGAAGCTTGATTGTCAGGGATGCACAAGAGGTACTTAGAGTGGCTGTAAAATTGCCTGGGCATGTGCACTCATAGATGGTTTTCCTGGAGCTTCCAGCTTAGATCAGTCTCAAGGTAACTACAGAATAACCCAGCAGACATGGCAGCTTATTCTGCCTGTCAAGTGTGAATTTTGGTGCCTGTTTCTGTCACTGCCTCTTATAACCATATAGCTTGCCCAGACTTCTCCTTCTGCATGCAGCATGCTTTATGGGCAGTGGTACCTAAAGCCGCTATTCATTCATAGGTGGATTTTGCTTTAGAACAGATTTGTGAGTCTGCAGCAGATTAAAGGGAATTTCAAAAGAATGGAAAATCTAAAATTCTGTGTGTTAATGCAAGGGAATTGGATTATTTTAATGTCCCCATCTGGCTTAAAACATTTGAAACTGTTTTCTCCTGGGAGAGCAATTGAATTCATCATTTAGAACTTCCCATTGAAAGACAGGTGCTTATTCTGTTCTCTCTAGGATACACTTTTTTACAAGTTTTATGATTGTTTGCTTGAAGCAGACAATATTTGTCAAGCATTCATGTTAGCAATATTGCAGCATCCTACTCACAGGGCAGTAACAGGTTCCCAGAGGAAGGAATTTCTGATCACCATCCCTGTAATAGTGTAGTGATGGGAACACCTTGTGTCCTTTCGTGTCTGTTTGCACAGGAGAATCATGCAGGCAGTGGGCAGTAATTAGGATTGATTTCTGCTGTCTCAGTTGCACACATGGATTCTCCTATAATGGAAAGAGGTTTCGCTGTTGGAATTGAGGTGATTATCCTGAACAAAGTAATGTTGCATCCACATGCATCCTGCCTTCACATAATTATAATTGTTGGGCTTCCCAGAACTGCGCTCAGGTTGCTATTATCTAGAGGGCTGTGTAGATATGTAATAGGAAGTAGTTCCTGTTTCCAAGTCCTTCCAATTTAAATGGAAAATTAGAAAATGAGAATAGCAAGAGATAAAGAATATATCTCAGGAAAGTGACTGAACTGGAATAGGACAGAAATGTCTGGAGTTTCTTGGCTCCCACCCACTCCACAACCTGCCCCTGTTCTAAGCTCTGGGTCACATCTGTTATCTTTACAAGCCCCTGTAATATGAGCACTTCAAAATTATTCTAAAAAGTGGGTCTGTGCCTTTAAAAAACAACAACAAAGCTACTGACTTGCAAAGGGGGACTGAAAATATGTAAAATACTGTAATGTACTGTGCATGCATCCAGCCCTTTTAAAATTAGCAAGCTATCTGTGGATGCATAAAAGAAACCTTCACATGCAAATACATATACATAAAAAGTGATATATATTTGCAGATTTATTGCCTAGGAAGGTGCTAACCTAGAGCAAACCTCCATTAGAAGCTACATTTTTCTTCATCATTTATGGGGTTTTTGAAAGGTTTTACTGTAAGTGCAGCTCTTCCATGCCACATTTACATAAGCTCCTTATGTCAGACAATACCTTTGTTTGTTTCCACATATACCATGCATTTTCCCCTGTGTTTAAATTTGGATTCACGCTTTGGGATGATAAAAAGGTTTGAAATTAAGCTGCTCCTACGTTAACAGCAATACCTTGTTTCAATTAGGCATTCAGACATTATAATAATCCCTATTTTGATGGCTATTCCACTATGTAAATGAAAGATTATAAACATGAATGTCTCTGAACAACACCTCTCCTCTACCCAATTAACAGTGTATCTGCTGAATAGAACATCCTGCAGCTACTTGGATCTAGCTGAGCTTTTCCTTCATCTGAGTCTCCCAGATGTTGCACACTGATTAAAAATCAAACCACCCAGACATTTTTCCAGACACTTGGTCCTGGTGAAATGTTAGGTATGGTTTTTGTTCTCATCAGTGCTGGGGGTATGAAATTCAATACGATAAACAATTAGAAAAGCTATATAAGGAACAACTGGAGAAACTGTATATTGCTCCCTTTATTTTATCAGTATTTTGTGGAAACTGAGGAGTGAGTTTGTGGAACTAGAGCAGGCAATGGGATTCAGTGTGGAGAGGACAAGATTTTGTGCCCTGGTCTAGGGGTCTTATTGATTTGCCATATGATCCTATGCTCCTTGTATCTGCCACAGAAGACATTTCCTGCTGTCTGCCCATGTTTTACTGTAGTGTTGCTCTGATTCATGGTCTGTGCAATCAGTGAAACAAGCAGCTATGAAATTTATAAAACACTGCACCTCCTCAGCTTGCGTACAGCCCTGCTCTTCCAGCCTTTCTTCTGTGCCTTTTTTGCAATGCTTATTTAATGTCACCTTCATCTGCTTTAATTCTAAATACCAACAGCTGAAAAACTGATTTCTTCAATTAGTGCAATCTTGCTTGTGCATGATAAACTGCTCTGCAGGCTTCTGGCTGCTCTGAGAAATGGGCTTTCTAGATAACAGATCCTTCAGTGCAGTTTGGATTCAGTGAGGGCAATGTAACTTTCAGAAGCAAACACTGAAGGAAAGATATTACCTGATTTTCTTTTCAGATGGAGGAAGAAAGTAGTAAAATTCCAGATTCTGCTTCCCATGTATTGAAATTCAAGATCCGATGTACCTTTAGGTAACAAGAAACACTGGAGAATTTTGTTGTCACTTGTCCCATAGTATCACAATGTCTTGTGAATTTAGTAGTTACAGTGATGTTCTTACAAAGATTAGATGCAATCAGCTATCTTCTCAAAATGAAACCATTGGCTGAGGCAAGATCTTGTTTTTCTAGTAGGTAAGGATGGAAGAAGTCAATGCCATGTTGTTCTGGTGAAGGAAAGGTCTTTTATGCCCACAGGAGCCGTCTGTCGGTGATCTCCACACTACACTAGAGGTCTAAGGCAAGTGAGCTTGGTGTTGTGCTTGGGAAATCCCTCCAGTGCAGCAGGCCAGGCTGTGTCTCCTTGTGGCGAGACTCTCCTTACACAAGTGAGGAGGACTCTCCTTAGGGCTGTGAGGAGGAAAGCCTTCGGACTATATCAACATCAGGTAGTGCAGAGCAGTGCAAAGGCAGCTATGAATAAACTAGCTTCAGATCAAAATAGTTTTTGACCCAAACCCAAGAAGTTTTTATGGACCTAGCTGTATAATGCTGTGGTACTTCTAAAACCAGATAATGATCTGCATATCATTGAAGATTTACTCATTTGACATTAACTGGACATCTTGGCATGGTCAGGTATCATGTGGGTGTGCTCAGGTCCCCTCTTTTACAGTGCATGAAGCTTGCTGATTTGAATTTGGAGATTATTGTTGAGAAACCAGTGGATAAAAGCACCATCAGTATCTAGAATCAGTTTACCATGAGTAGACTTATGCTAGTGGTTCCCTGCTGGGTATGAGTGAGATGCTCTGGGACCAGGAGAGGGCACTAGAAGCTTTGACTCTTCTTCTATCTACCATGGGACTGGAAGCCATGTAAGGAAGTTTCCCCCAAATAACATTTCTGCATGTGTTCCTTTGCTCCCAAGTTCAAAGATATCTAAGGATCCAACCCAGAAAGACTTTGTGTGTTTTTTTCTTCTCTCTCCACCTACAAAAGCTTGCAATGTCCTGTGAGCTGAATTTTTCCAGGTAGGCAGTACCTGTTGGATACATAATCACATACTGAATGACTTTCATAGCTGGCACTAACACCAGTTAGTATGGTGGGTGTGTTGATTAGCAGTTTTAGGGAAGAGGTGAAGATTTGGAATGAAACTTAGCTGCAGACATTCTCACTTTACTACAATGGTGTGAGGTTCATCAGTGAAATGACATTGGAGAATGTCATTCTTTTTGCATCCTGTGGAGATGACACATATTGGCTTGTGATGGCTTTGTTGTATGCTTAAATATTGATGTCCAATTTACAGGCTGTGAATATTCTTAAGGAGATTGTGCAGCTGCCTAAAATCAGAGTGAGAGCAGTAAGTGAACCAAGTGTGCTCTGAAGAGAAAGGAGGTTTCTTTGGCTTGCAGAGAAGGTGGAACACAAAGCCTGAGGGGACTGATCATCCTTTCTGACCCTTGTGCAAGCAGACATTTGTGTCTGGAGTGTTCACACAAGTGCGTGCACCTAACATCTGCATCTGGCAAGTTCATACTTGAAGGTGGTAATTGAGTCCCTGTGAGAAAAACATCTTGGCTCGCAGACTGAGTGTCAGATTGACTGCACAAAGGACTGCAGGTCCAGAAAACAATCTGGTTTGTCAAGCGAAGACAAGAGGCAGTGGCTTGTCTGATGCTCGTAGTCCCAGTTAAAGTAACACTCTTGGAATGATTATTTCCAGCACTAATGCATAAAGAGTTGCTGATGTCAGATCTGTCTTCAAATCACTGTTGTTATCCTGACGCACTTACCATCAGTTCTTTGTTCCTGAAGCTTCAGCTTGGATACAGCTTTGAAATTAACTGGAGAAACATAAGGCATCTCTGGATGAAATTTGCAGCAATTGTCTCCAGGAATATTCGGGTGTCTCTTTAGAGAAAGCCTTCAGCATTCAGTAGGGTGATGCTGTACATGCTACGTGCGGCTACAGGAATTCCAAAAGGCTTTCTTACAAGTGTTGCTATCATAGAATTGCCACTCTTTCTTGCATTCTTCTGCTCATACTCACCTTCCTTTTTAATATTCCTGGTGTTTTTTTTCTCTTTCTAACTTCAAAAGAACCATTCATCTCTTGTACTGAGTCACCTTCCATTTAGAAAAAGTCCAATACCACCTTTAATGGTATAATGTAAAAAGATGAAACATCATGTTTACAAAACAACAAAACACTAGTCTAAAGTAATGGGTACATCACCACAACTCTCCCTTTGTTGTTATTTATGCCAATCTTTCTCATTTGTTGTTTTGAATATTATCTCAGGATTGTACACACAGCTTAGTGTAAGGTAACACTGACACCAATAGTCATTGCAATATATTCCCCAAGGAAAACTGTCTTGTGTAAATTGGGTAGAAACAACATTTTCAAGCAGCTTTAATTCAGAGGAGTCTTATGAGCTTCTGTCCTGATTCACAAGTGACTTGTTCATTTAAGCACTGAAAAAAGCTTTATTTTAATCCCTTTTGCTCCTGTTTTACAGAGCTGCAGCTCTGCTGCCCATGGGCATTACCTCTGATTTATACCAGCAGTTGGAGTTGTGCTCTTCCTCTCCTTTTCTTTTTTTTTGTTAATTCCTGCTTGGCTTTAGCCTTTCTGGCTTCTGCAGTTCCTGAAGGCACAAGTGAGAGCACTGGCTCAGTGTGGAGGGGCTGGGGCTGCTAATTAAGGACCCATAGCTCATTGGCACTCCTACACAAGATAGTGACGATGCTGTTAGAGCTCACTCCTTGGCTCGCAATCCAGACTAACCTCAGAGTAAACACCCCTAACCATTCCTTATCCTCCTCTTTGGTTCAAGCCATATTTTACTTTCACTTGCCTTTCAGTGCTTTGCACACTGAATTCAAAATGTAAGTTACTTCACTGCCTTGACAAATTTACCATGTTGACTTGCATACTTTTCAGCTGAGGAATGATTCTATCTGTTGAGATAGCTAGTGGAAATCTATGGTCTCCCATGTTTCTACCTGAAAATGAATTTTTTTTTTTTTTGTGGTGAAGCATTCTCTGGGAAACAAATAGGCTGTTTCTCTTGGTGTGAAGGCTAAGCTTATGCTGAGGGTACAGGTTAACTGTATAGCTTGAAGCCTGAATACTTTCTGTAAACCAACATCATAAAAATGTATTTCATCCATATCATTGTCTGTTATCTGTTATGTTTGTGGTATTTGTAATGAAACAAATGCATGTTACAAAATATTTTAAGGAGATAGCACTTGGGATTTATAACATCTGTTCCATTTTTAGCTACATTAGTCAATTATTACTTTAATCCTAATATATGCCCATAGAGGTTGTCTGATATATTTGGCTTTATTACAGAGGTATTTAAAATCAGTCTTGATTGAATGGTTTGTGATCTACAGCAGTTGTGGTTTGAAGAGTTTTTGTCAGCACAAGGCTCATCAAACTATTCCTAACACTATCTGGATGTCTACAGTCATACACATGCTGCTATTTGCAGTTGTATTTTAAGTTCAAATAGCATCTTTTGCTGAGAACTTAAGTCAAAATACAGTAATTCAAGTATTTATCCCTGTTTTTCTTCAGTGATGCAGAAAGCTGTATGAACCAGTGACAGTGTTCTCACCTTCAGTCACAGCTTTGAAGTTTTCAGTGATTTTTTTCTTTGAAGACATGATTTTTTTTTTAATTGGAAGACCTGTTGGCTGCTGTTGATAAACATAACTTGCTAGTGCATTTTGACTTAAATCATTAAAAACACTCAACTCTGGATGCTGAGTCAATACTATCCCCTTCAAACATGTTACCATATCTAGAATGTGACTAGTTTTGGGATTTTTTTAAACTACATTTTCTGAGAATATTTAAATTAACAGTCAAGTCACTTTAATTTTTGCTCTGTGGTATAACTGGACTGTGTGCAATGCATGCAGTGTAATTCTATATAAAAATAACTCCCTCCACCCAATAGCAAGGCCATTCTCAGTTGTTAGAGGAAGATGACACAGCAGCACGTGCAGCTTAGCCAGTTAGTGAGTGATTTTACATCTATAGTCGAAGAATTATAAGATGCTGACATATAAGGCCAAAAATCTTGCCAACTCATTGATCTTTTGTTTCTTTGAGAGTGTAAGCAGAGAGATCTGTCAGAACACATTGGTTACAGGATAAATTAAATCCCACAGCATCCTTTCACCCATCTGGAAACAGCAATTCTAGCTGTTTCCCATTGACCTCACAAGATTAATTGGCAGTTAATAGCCTTTATATTCTAATTTTCCATCTAAGAGCTGCATTATATTTTGAGTCAGTGCCAGAAGTAGTACATCTCCATGTGGAATTCAAACTTCTTGAGTACAGAAACCCAGATCAGAGGAAGGATCCTGCCTGTACTGAAATCTGTCTTTCCATCCCAACTTACTATCCCTCAGATAAACAGGTCATCTTGTATGGATTTCCTTTTTTAGTACAATGTGCAGTGGTTTCTATTTGGTGTCCCTGTCTTTATTTTTACTTCAGTCCAGTCTCTGCAGTAGGTTTTGCAAGTAAAATCATCTATTTTCAATAGTCATGCTGGCTATTGCAAGAAGGGAAAAAGATCCTTTCTGCAAATTGGGAGATAATATCCAATGAATCTAGCAGATATCTGTACAGTTTGGAATAAGATATCAGAAAGAAGCAAAATGTGAAATAGCTTTGCCTTTTATCTATAGCAATAATAATAATAAAAAAAAAACCTTTCTGCCTTCCTTGCTCTTCCAAAGCACCCATCTAAGCCCTCTAATGTATTTAAGTGCATCATGAATAGATACTTGTGTAGAATTGGGAAAGATACTTACTCTAGTTAGAGATAAAGAAAATAAAACAGTATGGATGCCCACAACACTCTGTGCATGGGATTGAACATAGCTCCCTAGAAAAAATTCCTTTTAGAAAGTTCCTTTTGTATGTTGGTGATTACTGTCATCGTGGCAAAGTTGTCTGACTTGCATTCCCGTTCAGAGCTGGAATGTTGGCATGGGGATTTTCTTTCTTCAGTGGTCGTATAAAGGATGTGTGCAGTTCGAGTGTGGAATATATGCTGGGCTGTGTTGAAGGGGTTGTTTTTGTCAGCAGTCGCAGTCAATTTGCAAAGAAATTCATGCGCAAATGGGGATGTGTTGAGTTTTGCTATTTTTTTTATGTATTATCCATTTGTCTTAAGTCCATTTAACTCACAAATGAAGCGAGGCACTTTAAATACATATATTCCATTGTAATATTCACTACTGTGGTACCTTCTACAAAATCATTACCAGTGAAACATATACAAGCCCAGCAAAAAAGCAGGTTGGAGAAGGACTGAAAAAGAAGCTCCAGTGAAATTGAATTAGGAAGCTGTTAGGAAAGATGCTATATTAAGAAAAATATTATAGGATAAATTTTCAGATGGTGGAGAATGCTGTAGCTCTATTAATTTTGAGTTGGAACTACTCAACTTGGCTTGAACTTCAAGTGGAAATAGAACATTTCACACCGAATGTCATGTTCAATGTCATTAAATCACTATGGAACATCATGTACCTACATGAACCCAAATAGAGGTGAATTTGACACTAGTTTTTCTTAAATAATGTTCTTTTCACTTCATGTTGGGTGACATCTATCTCAACTAATAGGTAAGATGACCTATCTTGATTGACCTATATTGATTTCAGAGGGAACATGCTACTACTTTTTCAAGCCCTCAGACAAAACAAACTTGATGGAACTGATGCTGCCTTCTGCACCATCCCAGAGCTGACTCTGTGCCAACTGCAATAGGAGGATGTGAGAAAATAAAGAGCCTGTGTAGTCTGCTAAAGCTGCAGCCAATTCTGAGGCTTCCAAGGTAGGCAGGTTTCAAACTGCTTGGTTTTGCTGGTGCCAGAACTTGGATTCATGGTTTTCCCTTGAGACCATCTTAACAGCAGTGTGTCCTTGGTTTGTTACAGGCTCCTGTTGGCTTGGACCTTGTTCTTAGCTGTGCTTTTCACTGCTGTGTATCAGCCACAGCTGCAGTACAACTGTAGTGATCAACTAACACCAATTTCTCATATTGTGTATACCTGATTTCATCTTCCCTATTGAACTATAGTGCATAGTCTTGGTGTTATAATGTCCCAAAATGAACAATTTACCACAACTAGGAAATTTTTTACAAGTGTTTATTCTTTTAGTCTAGTAAAAAATAGAACAGCTAAGTAATGTTTGTGGAATCACAGAATGCTTAAGGTTGGAAGGGACCTCTAGAGGCTGTTTCCTCTAGTTCTGTAGGTGGCCACCACTGAAAAGAGGCCAGCACCATCCTCCTCACTGCCTCCCTTGAGGTGCTAATAGACACTGATCAGGTCCCCTCTCAGCCTTCTCTTCTCCAGGCTGAACAGGCCCAGCTCCCTCAGCCTCTCCTCGTAGGGTAGATGTTCCAGCCCCTGATCATCCTTGCGGCCCTGCGCTGGACTCTCTCCAGCAGCTCCACATCCCTCTTGTACTGTGGAGCCCAGAACTGGACACAATACTCCAGATGCGGCCGCACCAGGGCTGAGTAGAGGGGCAGGATCACCTCCCTCGACCTGCTGGACACGCTCTTCTTAAGGCACCCCAGGATCCCATTGGCCTTCTTGGCCACGAGAGCACACTGCTGCCTCATGGTCAACTTGTCATCCACCACAATGCCCAGGTCTTTCTCTGCAGAGCCGCTCTCCAGGAGGTCAGTCCCCAGCTTGTACTGGTGTCTGGGGTTATTAAATTATGGATACTGGTAAAACTATTTAGTGTTGCGCCTTACAAGGGTAGTTCTAACAATTTTGTTAACTCCCAGACTTTAAAGGGAATTTTCAGATGTGTTCATAAGAGTGTAAATTATGACCCATACTGGACTCCCATAATATCAATTTAGGTGTGTGTTTTTTAGAACTGAAGCCAGAAAAATACCGGTTTTACAGAATGTTTTCCCAGTATTGTCTGTGATATTTGTCAGATTTTTTTTCTCCTTGAATGTCTTGTATGAAGGACACTGAAGAAGGCTAAATCACTTATGTACTTTGCTACATGAGAATTGCCAATATTTTTAGAAGTCTTGTATTTGAGAACAAGCTATTGCTTTTCTACTTACATTAATGATTCTGTTTAATAGCTGATAGCCTGGACTGTGCAGAAAGTTTTATATTTAATACATACTTACTTGTATGCTATTGTTTCCTATCCTGCTTTTCCTATAACCTAATCTAGTACAATTTGAAAGTGATCTGACTTGTAATTGGAAAGTGTGCATTGTACCACTCAGTGTACAGAAACAAATTGCCTTGACTGAAGTTGCTGATACTGGTGACCTATTAAACATCCTAGACCCACTAGTCAAATTAAATTGATATAGGAATGTAGGGAGCACCAAATGGCTCAGCTGTGTTCTAGCTAGCTCTTTTGGACTCTAATATAGGTCATTTTAATAAAATCATTTAATATATGGATTTTAAAAAAAGCTAAGAATACAAATGAGAGCATTATCTAACTACCTCACACATATACAGTGGTCTTGGCTCACTAAAGTCAAACAACCCCCTCCACAGTTACGTTGTTCATGTGCCTGCAAAACCAGAGAGGGTAATCAATCCTTAATCATCTGAAATTAGCTGTTCACTTTTACATCTCTGCTCAGCTGCCAGGGTAATTCTCTATACCTGTTACAATCCAGATTTGTTTGACTCTCAGTAGAAAAATATCCACATACCATTTCTTTAAAATACTTGCTCTTATATTTATATGGGGAAGTATAAATGATCAGTTTATATCAATGTAGGGGTTTGAAAGTAGATATTTTGCACAAATTATGCCAATTGACATTAAGAGAGGGCAAAAAGACACCTTTTTATTCAGTAGTTAGTAAGTGGTAGGTCTCATCTACATCACTAAATAAGCTAAGACTGTTTGGGGTTATCCATGCAAAGGCTTTATTTATTCTGCGTATCACACCTCCTTACCAAGCACCACAAGAACAGCCTTGGGAACCTTGTCCCTCATGTTTTGTCCAGTGTCTAGTGCTCATTGTTCAGAAATGGTAAATCTTTTTTCTTAGGTCTCTTTAATCTCTTACACAAATGAAGGAGATCAGTGCCATTGTCTTGCCATGAGTCATGGCTCCATTTCTCTAAATGCCGCTTCCAGGATTAGCGCCAGTTCTGCTGGGACAGCAGATACATTTTGAGATAGTGCTTTTTCAGAGTGTGGTGTTGCTTTCCTTCAGAAGTGAATTTGACCCGTTTTATGGTGGGGATGACTGGGCCTGCTTTAGTGTGGTATTTTGGGCACAGTATTTCTGTTTCAGACAAGGTTTTTGCAGTTTCATTCTAGAAACTGGTATCTACCAATAAGATAACTTGGCAGGACAGTTCGCAAGGGCGAATGTCCTGTCAAATCTCTGTTTTCAGTTCATGTGTGTGCTCAGAGCCTGTGATGGGGAGGAAGTATGTTGTTTAGTTCTACTTTGAAAGTCTGGTATCTATCTGGTAAAGACTGCTCAGGTCTTTGCTCTGACAGGTATAGTCTGCTGACTGAGGAACTTCTGTGGAGTGCTCTCGTGCAGCTGTGATTTAAACCCCAATCACCATCTCCAGGCAGAGCACTGTCACCCCTCGTTACAGCTGATTTTCAGACAAAGTGACTGTGGTCTGTTTGGGGGTGGGTTTTCTTGGAATGGAGTGGGAAGAGAAGGGAAGGAAAACAGTTGCCTTCAAAAAAACAAGTTCCTGTGAAGTGGCTGCAGGAGATCCAGGAGCCAGCCTGCATGGTGAAGGGTTGTTTTTCATCCTAATCTTTTGGGTCTTAATCTAATTATGTGGGAAGCAGCAATAACTTTAATCATGGACCCTGCTTGAAGATTCATGCTCCTAGGTTGTTTTTTGTTTGTTTTATTTAGTACCTAGATGTTACTGCTGTTTTTCAAAAAGACTGTAAGAAGCCAAGTGGAAATAAATAGTCAAATACTTCACTGAATCTGGTCCTAAATCCGTTCTTGTACACAAAGCAGGCAAGTATATAGGTGTCTGAATGCATTTTGGTGTCATATTTGTTGTTATAGTTTAGACCATTTGTCTAGCTACAGTAGGAAACACTCCTTGTAACGCACTTAGCCAGTTGTAAAATCATGTACTCAGTGGGGGGGGGAAAGAAAAACCTTCATAGCTCCTTCAAGCAATCAATTTATGCCCTGAAGCATGAGATTTGATTACTATTGTTATTATCTTAGCTTGCATAGCTACAAATGTTATTAGCAGTCATAAAATTATCCAGCCTTTAAAAAAATCGTGTTAAGAGAAAAAAAAGCATTTGACTGTTTGACTGCAGGTTCTTGAAAGACTCTGTTTAAAGTACTTTTTTGTTTTACATTTGCATTTCTTCCTATATTCTTATCATAGAGCAGTAAATTAGCATAGTTGTAGGTCAGCAACTTCTCTGCTGTGGTCAAGACCCAAGTAACTTAACGCATTGCTAATATATACTTGTGTATGCGCTCAAATATCTCAGTTGGGAGTATTGCAGCACTTTCTCTTACAATCATTTATAGTTTTCCTCTTTATAGATAAAATATTTCCTTACAAGTTCATAGTTTCTAATGCATTTTTGTGCTTCTTAGCGTTGATCTTATAGTGAATAATTATTCTAAAAAATCCAGAACTAATGAAAATGCTGTGCAGTGTTGCAGCAGAACATAATTTCACATAAAAAGTTTGTTACAAAAAATATCAACCACATTAGTCATTTTAACAGGTGCAGTATCCAAAGTAATCTTTTTATAAACAATATCAGGTTGTGGTTCCTGAATATCAAGTATGCCTGCATTTTTACATATCTACCTTCTCGAAAATTCCATAATCTTAATTAATTAGCTGTGATAGAGGGATATGTATTGGTAAGTACAAGCAAAATTTTATTTAAAGAAGATATGGCCAAACTGTTCTTTTGTCTTGAGTATTTTGTGCATTTCAAATGGCATTTAGAGTAAAGTTGGGACATCAGATAGTGAAACTCTTCTTAAAATGATAGATGTTTCTTGAGGGAGAAAGTTCAGTGAATTGGGTGAGGTCAATAGCATCCTACATTGCCTTTGCTTGGCTTTCTTCAGAAAATTTCTGAGATCATTTTTGAGTTATTCTCATACTTAGTTTGTAACCATGTTAGGCATTTAAAGTAGCTTTTCAACATACAATCGGGCCATGACTGACTTAACAGCTTTGTGCAATGTGTCTAGCAGCGTTTGTCTCATTTTCATCAGCAGATAGTGTGGATGATGAAAAGGCTCCTTGATTTTTTTCTGCAGGAAATCCCAAAATAGAGAGGAGCTCTGCAGTGTCATGCACACAAGTGAACTGTGCTTTTGTGCGTCCCTCCCTTCTGTGAAGACTTAACGTGTTACAACATTTGTTGTGTTTCTGTGTCCAGGGAAATCTGAAGTGCAATGTTATACATCTATTTACACTTAAGTCTTAGAAATAGATGTGAGCGGTGCTCGGTCTTATTAATATGGACAGATTTTGTAATTGTAGAGTTGTTTTTCATAAGCTCAAGTATTTTGACTTTTCCATTATGGGCCTTCCTAAGGGAAGGAACACTTTTAATGCAATCTAAAACTTAAAAACAGGTAATAGCTTTTGTATTTTAGGCCAAAACTGGAAAACAGAAGAAGATCCTTTAGGCAAAATTGTGTTACCAGAGAGGGCCCAAATGTTGGGTTAAGCAGGCAGGGCAGTGCAGGCCTAGGGGCTGTGGGCCTTGGCAGGCCCGACCTCCAGCGGTTTGTGCCAGACAGCAGACAGGGCCGCCCCAGGCCCGTGCCGGAGGAAGCTGGAGCCCTTGCACCATCCTTGGTGCCGCTGGCACTGGCAGCGGTCACGGTGCCAGCTTCTCTCTGGGGCAGCTTCCAGTGCTGGCCTTATCTCCGCTCCCAGCTGCTTGCCCTGGGCACGTTCGTGTTTTGCCAGCACTTGCAGTGACTCTCCACTCATCTCGGGATTAGGACTCGCTATCTCATGGCTCTGACTCAATGGGGTCAGGTGGATTTTTGCTTTGTGAGCAGCCCTGATGCAGGGAGGACATTCCTTTACAGATAGCTCCTTTCCCATTGTTTTCCAGAAGTTTCCCTACCCAGGGACATGGGTTGTTGCTTGGCAGTGGGTTGCTCTGGAAAGCAGCATGCTGCAAACACAGTGCTTTGCTGTCTCTGGATAAGCAGTCAGCTCTGGATTTGGCTGTGAAAACTGGATTCAGATTGAAAACTCCCATTTACTCACGTACTGTGGGCCAGACCTCAGCTACCCATAAATCAGTTGCTCAACAGCTTAGGCCAGAACTACAGCACATACTGCGTAATAGATGCTACTCTCCCTACATCTGCTGCTAGACTAGGTCTTCCCATGTTCACAGGATGTCCTATACAACATATTAAACTGTGTATCTAGGAATTTGCCTGTCTTTGCATGACTAAAATATCAGCCATAATATTACATTAACAGAGTTTTATCTTGAGTCTTTCCTGTTACTTTGTAGATTTTCTTTTAATACCCTTTTAAGTTTGAGAGCTTCCTTACCTATTTGCTCCCTGTCAAACAAGTAACCTCACTGAGCCAGAGCTCCTGGAGAGGAACAGCATGAGTTGCTAATGCATTAACACCTTAGTGCTGTGTGCTTTGGTAGCGTGGTTTTATGGCTTAAACTACCTGGGCATGTTTCTTTATGGTTAAGCATTCACTGTGTTAGACCAAGCTCAGAGGGGAGAGACCAGAAGATTGTGTGATAAGTCCAAGTCCTCATGGAAATACTTGCACTTCCCCATCCCTTCACACAGTATCTGTGGATGGGCATGCAGGAAGGTAGGTGGCAGAGCTGCCGTGTCCCCCCTCACTTCAACCTTTAGCCCAGCACCAGAGAGGTTTTACAGTGAAGCCTGTGGTGCCAGAACCCACCTGCCCAGCTGCTGTTTGGGGTAGATACTGCTGAGCACGTGCTGCAGCAAAACCCGGGGTGCTGGTGAAAGAGAGCCAGGGTGGAGTTTTTCCAAAGGTTGGGCTGCCCGAAGCACCGGCTGCTGCGGCGCCGAGCAGCCGGG
>NW_010587519.1:438571-452482 GCF_000705375.1 Tinamus guttatus | reverse complement strand
GCAGCATTCTCCTTACAAAACTCATCCACTGTTATCCTCCAAAATGTATGCTAAGCTTGTCTGTGCACAAAGCTTCTTGTAATGGGTCATGGTTTGACCAAATTTCTTATCCTTATATAGTGCTGCTATAGAAAGAGAGCACTGTATTTTGCTGTGTTATTTATATAATGCACTCACTGAAAAGAATAATGTATGCAAACCTTTAAAGCCTAAGCAGTGGCAAGCTATTTAGCCATGTATAGTTTTATGTCTCTTACAGTCCCTGCTTCCAAATGTTCCTAGAGAGGGAATGGGCTCTTAAAATTCTTAGGCCTTTAAATGTAAATTAAGTAATTTAAATTAATTCATTTGCCTGCCTCTCTTCCCCCACCCCTCCTTTTTTTTCTTGTTCTGCCTGAATGAGATATTACCTCTGTAATTGAATTGTAATTTCATTAAAGGTAAATAATGTAAGACAGCATATACGCAAAATGCTGCAGCGGGTTCTGGTTGCCCAGGTCTCCTGCAGCAGTTTTCTCTGCTGAAGTTGTGCAAGGTGCCAAGGCCACCCGTGATGCTGTGCTGGAGCCCGCGGCTGGGATCTCCCTGGGCTCTGCTAGATCAAGGACTTAAAAAAAAAAAAAGACCCTGGCGGGTGATGAAAAGGCCATCAATGTCAATGCTTCTGTCGACACTATATCATGTAGATAGGCCAAAGCTGAATTATTCTAAAAATGCTGCAGCCAGCTTGTAATATGAAGCTCTAGGAAATAGGTTTCATGTGCTTGTTCTGAGGACCTCTGTTGTCCACAGGTCCTGGATTTGGTATCTCTATTAACTTATGCAGCAGATTAACCAGGGAAGGTGGATAGAAGTGGTAGGGGGAAGAAGAGGTGAGACTGGCCAAGAGAATTAAAAAGTCTTTGAAAAAAGACCCCCTTTTAGTATTTCTGGAAGAGAGGGATTAATATATCTCACAGGAATGATGAAATATTCTTGCATTCCATTACTTCCGAAGTAGGAGGGATAATGGACAGTGTTTCCTAGGGTCAAACACTTCCAAATGAGCAGACATAAATATCAGGCATTGAAGACCCCTGGATATTAGCGGAGAGGAGTTTTTCTTTCTGATGCTGATTTCTCATGTATCTCGATGCATTGCGGATGTAGCCGAGGAGCATGTGTTCAAAGAGAGGAAGCAGAATGAGGTAGGGAACAGTTATCTGGAGAGCTTGGCGTCAATCCCAGAGGGGAAAAAAAAAAAGGTTGATAGAAGACTGAGTTAATCAAAAGTTAAAGGATATAATTAGTGCCAGTCACTATAGCTTGCTGAAAGGGGACTCTGTTTGTGATGGGATTACAAGTTGGATAGATACAGGTAACTAAGCAGTTTTCTAAGTGTTAGCCTTAGCATGTTATGACATTCCAGGATTTTTTTTAAAAAGGGCTAATAGGGAGCACTGGCGGTGCTCTTGCCTAATGTATTACAAAAAAAAACTAACTGAAGGCTCGAAAGGTATTTGTACACGGGGACTCTTCATGGAAGAATGTGTGGTTTTGGTTCATTGAACTCCTGAACGAGTTCTGAAGCTGTTTAACATCTCTGTCAGTAATCTGGAGACAAAAGTGAAGTGACCACTGCTTGAAAGTGTGGGTAATCCCAATGTTGGTAGTGTGGAAATAGTAACATGGGAGTTACGGAACAGACTGACTGGGCTTGCAAGGTGCCCTGTCCTCTCCTGCTCCTCCCCACTGCCTTAACAAATGCAGTGCAAGATGATAGCCTCGAAAATAGTTACCTTGAAAAGGCTTTTAGAGGTCGCAGTAGGCAAATAAAGACAACCGCCCAGCATGATGCTGTGGCCAAAAAACTAGTGGATCATTCGAGGTACAAGCAGCAGTAATAAGTAAGATTTTTTTCTGTGTACATGAGAATGCTGGGAAGATCTGATCAGTTTTGGTTATGGTGTCAACATTTTAAAAAATAGAGAGTCACAAAATAAACACAGTAACGATGTGAGGAGTAGAGAAATCTCCCTGCAATGAGAGATTTAGAGCACTCAATCTGCTTAGCCCATCAAAAAGAGGATTGAGAAGGGACTTGATTACAGGGACATGTATTTTCCTGGGAAAGCATATCCAGCTCTTTAATCACGCAGGGAAAAGAATAATAAGATCCAATAGTTGAAAGCTGAAGCCAGACAATGTCAAATTAGATATTTGACACAAACTTCTATCTGTGATTAACTGCTGGAATGAACTATGGTGTCCTCAAATGAAGAGCGCTACCTTCCTGTATGGTGTGAGCAGTCAAACACGAGTCATTGCGCAGGACTTGCAGGTGGGGATACAATCACCGCAGCCTGTGACACGCAGGAGAGAGCAGGGGCTTTAAATGCCAAGTACTGAAAGGACAATGGAGTGAAGAACATATGAAAAAGGAGGAAAATGCAAAGGAAGCATGAAAAGGACCAATGAAAGGGAAAAGAGAGAAATTTCATCCAGCGCAGCAGATTTGGTTTCTAATATGGGAGCCTGTGTCTCAGCAAAGGAGCTTTTGGCATTGGGAATACCTTGAGTATTGGCAGAGCTGCAGTCATCTGTTCCAGAGCCACAGAGACTGCTTTCGGGTTCTGCTTTGCCAGCAGTGATGGAGAGGGTGCTCGGTCTGCGGTAGCGAGGGCAGCGAAGCGAAGGGCCTGCCGGTCGCTCCCGCCCGCAGCACGTCCTGCTTTACCTTCCCTGCTCTGGGCTCCTGGGAGGCTTGACCTAGCAGGGAAACCTAGTCTGGTTCTGCTCTAGTCTGGTTTGGATGTGTGGCCTCAGTGTCTGTGTTTGTCCTTTGGAAATAGTTTCATCAGAGCAGGGTTTCTCTCCTTTTTCCAGAAAAAAATATAGTTCATTCCAAGCATACATGGTGCCTGAAGCTAATTTAATGTAATAATTAATTTAAACTCTAAATTATTTTGCAGCTCTGTGTAGGTCAGGTATTTCTGTCTATATTGCCTTAACAGTTTATATAACTTGGAAATACCAGATAGCAGTTTTTTGTTTGTTTTCGATTGTTTTTTTACTTCTGCTATCTATGAATATCTTTTTAGAACCGTGATAGAACCTGGACTCATCATGATAATATTCTCCTTGGAAGTAGCATAATGGATATGTTTTTCTTGGTAGAAGTGTTGCACTTGAATGTCTGCATTACCTGAAATAATTGACTAACTTGACAGTAATTATTGTAAGATACTGTTGGAAGTATATTGACCTTGATGACCGTTTTCTTTCTCAAATGGACATCTGAATAATTGTGTCTTTGCCCAAGGATCCCCTGGAAGCTGTTCTGAAATCAGAGTGGCACGTCGGCATTTAACTCGTGACACTGTGACATCCATTAGGAGCAGAGAGGGATAGGAATTACCCTATTCAATCTGATTAAAGATCCAATTAAGTTAGAATCTCATCCCTGTTAGTAACTCATACCAGATGACTCAAAAAAGAAAAAAAGGCCACCAGAAAACCCAGCTGCCCCCCAACACAGTCTCGTCCTGCCCCTTGCTGAATTTGCATTGTAGCAATTAAGAATCAATGTGTTCTTGAAAGAAGTTTTTTCTTCTCACCAACCACTTAGTGTTTGGCTTCCATCCTGAAATATGACATCAGTGGTCCCTACAAATTCTCATCCTGCCTTGCAAGAGTGTCATCATTAGTGCTTTAAACATCTAATCACATTCGTAATCATTATGCCCTTCCTATCAATAATTTTTTATGTCAGAGTTCACAAAGTTAAGTACTTACTGTGCTTTTCTTCCTTTTTTACATTTGCTGTCTCTTAATTCCAGTAATATAAAATGGGTATTTAACCTTATTTCACCTGTTTTCATATGTATGTATTTGCCCTGTTGATTACTTGAAACAATTACTGTATACACTAAATACTGATAATTATTTTCATTTCCTTTCTTAAAGAAGCCTTTATTTTCTTTGTTTTTGGCTTTTCTATTTCTATAATGTTTTTAATGAAGGCAAAAATACTTTCAGCAATACATGCAGACAAACTATATTTATTTTTAGTCTTCTCTAACCTATTCTATACTGAACTTCATCCCTTAGCTACATCTCCATCACCTTGGCCTGCTGAGCAGATGCTTTCTATTGAAGTATATGTGGGTTTCTTTTGTTTGCTTGTTTTGTTTTGGTAAAAAGAAAACAATCCAATAGAGACACTGTCCTATTTCCACCTTCTAAAGGCCAGGAGCTATTTGGGGAATTTAACTTTAGTTGAGTAAAATGAAACAAATCTATTGTGACCCATAGAGAAACTCTTGTGTTTCAGATCACAGGTCATCTCCTAAATACAGGGGATTGGAAATTAATGTCTCCCTGTGTAGTTTGATTCTGTAACTGCCTCCTGCAAGGTTTTTCATTTTCCTTTGAAGCTGATTGTCCTGGCTGTTTCTTATGAGACACTAGGCTCAACTGGGTAAGGACTTAACATGATACAATATAGGTAGTTAAATCACTTATTATGAGTGCATGTTTTGCATGGAATTTTTTAACCACCATGGCAGTTCTTAGGAAAAGAAGACAGTTTGGCAGAAAAAATAGGTCTCATACCAAACACACTTTTTTTCTGAACTGCTCTGTGCAACAGGCAATAGCCTTTGCCTTGGGCTTTTGAGTATGATATTACTTTATCTTCCTGGAAAATAATCCGCGTGCCGGTAGCATCTGACATGACTGGAAAGCAAACAAATAAAAATGAAAAAACCTGATATGGAAAATAACAAATTCTTTCATATATTTCAAAGTAATGAAAGTTGAAACTTGTAATTGCTTGCTTATAATGTGTGTTTTCATTAATATATAAGTGCATATGTATCTTTTATTATAAATACATATGCACATGATTGATATCCTTATCCTGTGCAGGCACATCAGAAGTACTGGAAAGCTCTTATACTAATATTTACTGGCTCCTAATATTTAATCGTTACCTCTGGCTGGAGCTATAGAGAAGTGATTCAGTTTTCTTACATTTCAGGAGATTGCTTTCCGTGGGGGTTTGGTGGTGTAGGAGAACATCTTCCAGCGTTTGGCTGCAGCAACTCACTGTGGCAGATGCTCTGACTCAGAGGTGACACACCAACATTCAGACAGCTTTTTTTTTTTTTTTTTTTTTCTTCATAAGTGGCCTGCCCCCAGGCATGTTTTGACAGGGAGGATATCATTTCAAATTAGAACGTGAACGTGGAGGTTTTCCAAAGCTACAAATTGTGGAGATTTCTCAGCGTGACTCAAAGGAAAAAGTGTTGTGCATGCTGATCATTTTCTGTAGCGGGCGGGTGTTGCTGGAGCGTAACCCTGGGGTTCAGACCAGAGTTTATTCCTGCATTACGGATTGGAACACAAGAGAGGTAGTATCCCTGGGTGAGCTGCTTTGACTTCATTCTTTTAATAACCATTTTCCTTCAAGCGCTTGCTGCTTTGACCATTTTTGCTATTTTTTTCTTAATTGCTGTTGCAAATAGGGTAGGAAAAGGAAAAATACTGAAATACTAGTTTTGATCAAGAAATTCAATGAAAGGAAGAAAAACAGGAAGCATGAGGAAGGGAACAGCATCAAAATTGTATGAGGCAGAGTGAGCTTATGAAAGAAGCACTGACTGCACCTGGGCCAGCATCTGTGAGGATTGGTGGTGATCTTGGCGGCTGAGTTTCATTGCCCATTTAGTGTCATGTGAAAGTTACAGAGACAAATCTGCTTTGCTTCAAGACAGCAAATCTTGATTTTTTTTTTTTTTGAGATTTACAGTACTGTGCTTCACACAAGCATGCTAGGTAAATAAAATTAGCAGATCAAGGATTATATACTAAGAATAAACGGTGAAATCTGTAGACTTCATAAAGGCCAATATGACAGAGCTATTTTCTTCATTAAATCAAAGATAGGAAGGATTTACTTTATAGTACATTATATAAGACCAGTAGCTGATTCCTTAACTTTTATATATTTATTGAACTGCAGTTTCTGCAAAATTGGGATGTTTTTCTCACCCCTTTTTTATAAGAGCTGAAAAATGCCACTAAGATGATGATTATGGAATAACTAGTGAGAGTCTATCATTGATTGGTTTGGGAAAGCTCGCATCAGTGTCATAAGTGAGAAAAATATGTTGAAAAAGTACCCTGCTGATTGCAGGTAGGATGGGACTGTGGCCAGTGGCTTAAAAAAAAAGAAAAGAAAAGAAAAAAACCTCCCTTCCATTACTTATTTTAATTGCTCAGATGAATCTCTGACATCAGGGAACAAAAGATCCTTCTAAGAGGACAGAAAGTGTACTCTGAAAGCAGAGCCCATGCTGAGGATGTTCCCTGCTGACGACTTCCTGATGGCCCAGAGGACTTTGTGTCAAGATCCTTGCTTTTCCCCTTTTGATTAGGGAGAAATGTGATAAGAATTCCTTCTTAATTGTGTTTTCCCTATTTCAGAAAAGTTAATGGAGAGCTGTGCATAGCAGTGCATAGCAGTCTGTGAGCTATCGGTGTCTGTATGCAACACATGCATCTTTTGAAGCGGTAGATTATTAAAAACTTAAAATACTTCAGATCTTTCTAGTATTTTGAAGTTTTTCCTCCTCTTAAAACTTTCTTCTGAGGGTGAAAGCAGAACTTTTTCTTTCCAATGAAACTAAGCAAACAGAAATACTTTCCCTGGCCTGTCAAGAAAGACACTACGCTTCAGCTCTTGGGTGGGAAAGGGACAAGAGTGGGAAGGGGCTGAAGAAGGACAGGTCTCATCCACGTGTGACTTGTGGGAGCTGTTAGCGTACCCGTACGTGGGGGTGTCCTGGCGGAGCTCTGCTCATCAGTGTGCGGACAGGACCTGCCCCCGTTAGCCCACGGCAGCTTCTTGCACGTCCTTCGGGGAGCCCCGACACGCGCTGCCCCTGTGTCCCTGTGTTCACAGGGCTTTTCCGTTCTGTGCGGAGACAGTGTAAGCCAGGGATGAGAGGGAGCTCTGATGGGCTTAACCGGCAATAAGCCTGATGTCCTCCGGGAGGACGGAGATTAAAGAGCCAAAATTCTCTAGGAGATTGTCACTTGGCTAATGATGATAGTAGCCTGTGGCAGTGCAGGATGATATGGCTGATACTTAGCAGGGGTTGTGAACCAATTAGTCTACTCAACAAAATACTTGGTCCGTTGGGTGCAAATGTTAAGAATATTTATAGGGCTGGCTTTGGAGTCAGCTAATCGAAGCTGGAGAGAACTGCTGGAGAGGCCATCCCCAGCTCTGCCGACTTGCTGACTTACACTGCTCGCAGGTAAACAAATGTTTGCTTGTGCAAATATTAGGCCTCATTGCTAGTATTTGAACTCCCTCGCAGCCTCGCAGCGTCGCAAAATCAATTAGGAATGCGCTAGTGTTGAGAGCTGGTTTCAGCCGTGCTGCGGCCACAGGCGAGCGCCCAGGAAGGTGCCCTGCTCCGAGGAAACCCTCCTGTGTCCCGCAGCGCCGGCCGCACGGGCACCGCGGGGCTGGCCGGCGCGCACGGCGTCACAACAGCAGTGCTCGGGATTCTAGCTCGTTGGTTGGCATTCGGCAGCCACTTTATGTGTTAATCCCAATAACTCTTTAACCTGTTAACTTGCTTAAGTGTCAAAATACTACTAATTAACTTTGCTATCATAACCCTGTCTACTAGATGAAAATGGTATAGCCAGTATTATCTTGTAACCTCTCACAGTGCAGTTGGAGACGGAATTCAGCAATTCATCAAAATTCGCGGGGTGGCTTCCTGCATTAGTTTGCTGATTTTTTGCACTTCATTGTTGAAAGTGAAAATCATTTTATAGTTTTTTGCCCCTGTAATCTGGGAGAGGGCATCATTTAGTAGAAGCACTGGTAATGAGAAAAACCCACAGGCTTCACTGAAAAAGCTTCTCAAAACCTGAGAATATTGTTTCCTTTGATAGAGGATATAAATGTGGTTATTTCTATTTTGCAGAGGATCTGCAAATAAAACAACAATGTCTAACCCTACCACTAGGCTTCTCATTCAAATAGTCTGTCTTGCTATTTTACAGCTGTTACTTTACAGCAAGGAATCAGTTTGAAATACAGCCATTTTGAATGTGATGCTGGTGGTTTTCTATAGTTTTTACTTGGAAAAAAAATCAAATATTAAACTGGGGCATTTGCTGCACTTGGCAAGCTATATACTAGGGCTTTATTTACAGAAAAATAAAGTATAACAAAGCCAGATTGCAGATTGTTCTGTTAAGCAGTACATGGGGTTTTGTTTTGTTTTTAAACACACCCTCCTATCCTCCTATGTAAAAGCCTCTTTGTGCTGCTGCTCTTCTGGCTGCAAGTGCTTTTAAATGCACAGGATTTTAATATGCAGGTGTAATATCTGATGCATCTTATATATTGAAGATGGCATAATGTCTTTTTTGATCTTGAGAAGCACAATGATTATTGGTACTGATAATTGTGTTAATAGCTTTTTTGGGGGGAGGGGGGAGTCATGTATGTATTAGAATTGCAGCATACTGGCAGTTAAATGGGGTAAAAATGGTCTTTTCGAGAGGAAGATCCAAGTCTGTTGAGACTCTCCAGGGATCTCATTAAAGCGCTCTCTTCTTAATATAGTGTACTGCAATAACAGCTATCAGAATCCCCATAGTGTGGTTTCCTGATAGGTTAGTTTACACGGAATTAATTGTCTAATTTTGCAGGCAACCAGTGCGGTGTACATTGATTTTTTTTTTTCATGAGGCTTATGTGTTGCTTTCATGGATTCTGCTTCTTATTTTAAATATTTTTAAATTCCATCTTCCTTTACATCATTCTATCAGAGCACATGTTGCATATGAAATATGATTTATTCTTACCATCTTTTTCCCGTCCATACATAAGAATTTCTGTTAATTTGAGCATAAAGCATTGGTTTTAAAGGACATAAAAACCTGCTCGAGATTTTACAAGGTTTCGGTAATTTAGATGCCCTGGAGACTAATCCTGAGCCAACACCATGGATTTCCCCTGTTCTTAGTGGTCAGCAATGTGCTCTCATGTGGCACAGGAGAGGCGAAAGGATTGCAAGCCCTGCAAGGAACAAAGGAACAAACTTGCAGCCACCTGGTGCAGGAGCACAGATAAATGTATCCGAATAAAGTCAAATTGACTGTACTGAGAATTTGTCTAGAACAAGGATTTTAACTGTACTTGCAGGTTTCTTTCTTTATGGAAAGATCTTGAAATGGAATTTGGACATGAGCAGGAAACTGTTGCCTTATCCCTACATTATTTAACAACATCAGAAAGATGGGGATATACAGGATATTGTTCAGCTCAGTGCGGTCAAAATGGCTGGTGAGACCCTGCTGGTCCCTCAACCAACTGCAAAATAAATGCGTCAACGCTTGTGGCTGCTGTTGCCCTCAGGAGAGACGTGTCCTTCCCCTTACCTGCTCAGGCGAGGCCGCATCCTGCTGTTCGTGCAGGTGGGGTGGAGATGAGCGATGCCTGCCCGCTGCTTGCCCTGGACCTGGCTGTGTTCCTGGAGCTGCTGAGATGTCTGCCTTGAGGGATGTTTTACTCTCTGGGGACCAGCACGAAGTGCAAACAGCTGCGCCTAAGCTATCACTATTCTCCTGTGCTAAACACATTTGCTAGGGGAATTAGTTACTACTCAGTGAGTGCAAGCTGGAAAAGTTGCAGGAGTTGCTTGTTGTACAGGAGGCAAGGAGCGAGCGAGCATTGGCTACCACTTGGGGTAAATGTGGCAATCTGGAGACAGGTGGAAGAGGCAAAAAAAGGAAGGTGCCAAAAAAAAATATATATATATATACACACACATACATATATATATCTTCCCCAAGAGTGTGAATTTGCTGCCGCATCAATGTGGCAAGTGGTTATGAAAATGCCTCCTGTTTCTGGAGCACGAAGCACTGGGTGGAAGGATGGAGTTGAAGAGCTGCCCAGGGAGGGAGGCTCCAGACCCCCATTATTTAGTTGCACAGGGAAGGAGATCCTTCCAGGGCATGAAAAGGAAACTGGAACAGTGCAACCCCCGCACATCTACAGGGGATGAGAGCAAAGCAGGAGCTGTGTGACAAGGTAACTCAGGGGAGCCTGTGGAAAGCACAGCCAGCCAACGGACGGGCAAAGCCTGGATGTCACCAAATGTGTGCTCTCGGCACTTGCATTTTCGCTTTCATTTCTTATTTACTTGTAGGAAGCATTGTCATAGATGAAACCGGTGATTTATTTTTCTTGTAAGAAGTGAGCATTTTGGACAGTGCTGCCTCCCTCCCTGCCAGCATGTCCAGGAGGGGAAATAGAAGTCACTGAAGGATGAGATTCATTTTGCCTTCTCATTCATTAACTGTCCTGTCTCTGCTAAAGAAGTTAAGGAGCAGGATAAACTGTGAATTTATAACACGGCAGTTACTCCGGGCTGCTCCTGTAGACAGGGGTTGATTCTTCCTGGCAGACACTATGTAGGAAAGAGCCGAGGAAGGGGTGGCAGCTGAGGGCAGCCCACCAAGTGAAGGAGGCGGCCTTGCCAGGGGAACAAAGTGCTGTTGTCCCCAGATAGGACAGAGGCGCAGATCTGCGTTACGTGTGCTGGCTTGGGCGGCCGTGAGGCCGTTTGCTGTTGTGAGCACCTGAAACGTGAATGTACAACACGCGGCCTGGTCCTGCGACAGGGCTCTGATGGTGGGGAGCTGCTTTAGGAGGTTTTGTGTCCTGTCCACATGTGCATGTTGTTCTCATGTCAGTTGTTGCCTCAAAGGGTTGACATCTTATACTAAATAAAGGTTAAGTAGATCTTTTTCCATTAAAAGATGAAATCCCAATACAATTGATGACAATGGGGCGTTTGTCATTGACTTCAATAGGCCTCAGATCCCACCTCGAGATTCCATAGGAAGAAGAATAAATTGCAGTTGAAAATGCAACTCGCTGACAATGTGGTGGGAAGGGATAATTAGCAGTCAGTCATGGAGCTGCCATCCTGGTGTCTGATGAATAATAGAACTCGGTTCGAAGTGATATGTCGCCTTCTGAGCAGGTAAAATGATTTTGGCAGATTAGCATGAGTGTAGGCAGCCAAGACATATAGTTTGGAAACTAAGTGTGAGATGAATTCTAGACAGGAGGTGTCAACTCTTCAGTCTGTCTGGCCTCTGCCATCTAGCCTGTAGTTTTGTGAAAATACTGAAAGAGATGAATATTGGGTATCACAAACAAACACAGTCGTGGAGCAGAAGCCTTGGCAGTGGTGGTGAATTGGGATGCATGTCCCTAAAAGAGCATGTGAGAGATTTAATTGAATACCACTTCTCCCTGTTTGTTTCTTGTCAATAATACCTTTGGAACTGGTTACTGCATGGCTCTGTTGTAAGGATGGTATTGAAAATAAAAGGATGATAGACCATGTTTTATAAACTTGTGCAATTTCTGTACTTTCTGCAAGCACGTTCAGAAACAACACTGGAGGAGAGGCCTTGAGTTCCTACAGAGACTGGACTGTTGGCTCAGCCAACATAGTTGGCCGTTGGGATGAGGGACAAAGACAGGTACTTGATTCATTGAGCAGTATCTTTTGAACAAAATGAAGGACATTTAAAGGAAAATAAAGAAAGCCCCAGCTAGTTTTAATCATCAGTTTGTACTTGGCCTTAATGCTGCATACGGCTTTGTTAGGTTCTGTAAGAGCATAAAGACAGCACTGTAATACTGTAGGCTTTCAACTGGGCCTGTTTATGCGTTGTGATTGGCAAAGCTATTGACTTCGTATTCTTTCATGTTCTTATGTTCTCTTCTGTTTTGATGTTATCATGCAGTCATCTTAGCCACGTATTAAACAAGAGACTACTTCAATATAAAGTGATCAAAGGGGTAAAGGAACACAGGGTCATAAAGAATATATGGAGAGCACTGGGAGACTGATAAGTGTAATTTAAAGGCTTTTCAGCAGCTTTAAGGGCTGCTTAATTCCTGCTTAGATTTCTGGTGCTGCCAAGGCTTTTCAATCCTTTTTTTTTTTTTTTTTTTTTCCCCCCTCCAATCTTTTACCAAGAACTGACTGGTTTGAAGCAGAGTCTGGAGAGTAAAAGGCCACCCTGAAGGTCAAGCCCTGAGAGATTTATTCTAAGAGCTCATTGATTCTCCTAGATTTTGACTTGAAAAAAGACCAGTCTTTCCTAGATTGGCAGCTTGGATACAAGTGTCTTAGTATCTGCCAACGCAGAAGGCAGGAGCAAAAGTGTAAGTGCAGGAAAAAATAGAGGAAGATGCTGTGAAGCAGGCAGACAATCATTGCAGTCTCTCACTTGAACGTTTCAAAATGGTGACATTATTAACCACTGCTCCATGAAAAAAGAAAGTATTATTTTATCAGTTTCAGAAATGGACTACATTAACAGTGAAATTGGGCAGAATAAAGATTTATGGTCATATCCTCAGCTTGAGTAAACAGGCAGAGGACTTCTACTTTTAATGGAGATACAAGGGATCACTGCAGCTGAGGATCTGGGCTGTAAATAGGGTTGTTTTTTTCCCATATATAAAGGAATGTTGTGCCTGGATGCACAATGTAACTATCATTATTCTGCACAAAAATTAAAAAATGCATATTTTGCCTCTTGAACATTGTTACAATATTGGCTTTGTAAGTTATCAAATGGCACAGTAGTGATTAGTAAAATGAATCTGAGAGCCTGCCCAATAAACAAACTTGCTATTTGCACTGTTACCCACTCCTGTGATATTTCAATTTGATTCATTAGAAAAATTAGCATTTTTATGAAGTAATTAAGGGGGAAAATGTCAATTGTACCTTTTGTGACATACAGTGATTTTCACAGCTTGGTAAAACTCAGCTGAAGTGAAACATGCACTTTCCTAGGAAAAAGAAGGAAAGCAAAAGGATTGTTCAAATTAGCTCAAAATATTAGGAATATATAAAAGAAAAAAAAAAGTGGAATTAAGATATGATGACATCAGCATAACCTTGGCCACGTGGCCATACTTGAATTTCAAAATCTAGAAATTCAGTTATTTTGGTTCCTAAGACAGGATATATATATTTAAAGCTGTCATTAAGTCACCCTATTTTTTATGACAGTCATAAAATGAACAGTAATGAGAATGAATAGTAATGAATGCATTATTCAGTAGGTATAAATACTGAGTAACTGATTTTTATCATAACTTTATATATTTCACTGTCAGTCCAAATATATTTTAATTTTCATCTTCTCTTTACATTTGTTAAACCTTAGCTATTAATTCAAATGTGTCTTACTTTTTATAATGTTACACTGATGAACCAGTTGTTTTTGAAGTTTAATTTTAAATATGCATGTGCACACTTTCCCTCTCACGTTCTGCATTTGCCAGAAGGTTAAAAAAGGGTATCTGCGACTAAACATCTAAAACCTTACTTCTGCAAGGGAAGTGTTTCAGTTTTTTCTTCTTAGAGGATGGAATATCATGTTTTAATCAATACTTCTCCTGTTTTTGATCATTATGTTTAGATAATCATCTTGATTTACAAAGACACTGAGCAGTAAAATCCCCATTTTGGGCTTCCACAGAGAAGGCAAAATTTCCATCTCACACAGAGGGTATGAGCTCAATTAGGCATTTTGGTGTCATGGGAGGTTGATTGTCCTTTAATTGGCTCCAGCTGACTGACTCTTAGACTGTGATATTCTTCACCTGCAATTGGGTGTTTCTCAAATATGTATGGATTTTTTTATTGCATTTGTAAATGTTGCACAAACACAGAATAATTACTTCCAAATGGTTCCTTACAAGCACATGCCCCATGACAAACACAAGTGAAGGAGAAATCATTAATATCTTATAATAATTACGTTGAAAGGGACCTTTGGAGGTCATCTGATCTA